>WEKX01015164.1:16268-29451 GCA_013390025.1 Pitta sordida | reverse complement strand
GGCATCTTCCCCGAGCGCATCTCGCAGGGCTCCAGCGGCAGCTACTTCGTCAAGGACCCGCAGGGGGTGAGCCGGCATCGGTCCCCCGTGGGGGTGGGCTAACCTCCGGGGATGAGTGCAGTGGGACCAGTAGCCAGAGCGGGGGGGAGCCGTGTCTGAGTGCAGGTTCAGCCTCTTCTAGGGCTCTCGTGCCCAATGAGGAAGAGTCACATTCTCCCCGAGGTCTGTGCATCTCTTGACCACACTGACTTCAGCTCTATTGCTGTGGCTCCTTGAACTGAGCTGGTTTTGCCCTTTGAGATGTCTTCTTTGTGGCTGCGTCGTTGGTATAGTGGAGGCAAAGTCTTTGGCATGTAGCTGGTCCCCTGTATATCTGGTTAGATGTGGGGCAGTTGTCTCCATGCCACCGACTGGATGTGTGTGCTGTACAGGCTTGCTTGTCTTGTGACCTGCTGCACCCAGCCCAATGACTTGAGCTGCTGCTGCTTCCTGTGACTCCCTCACCACGCATCTGCTGGGATGCTTCCAGGGAAGCAGGACTGGGCTGTCTGGCCTCTGGTGTGCCCTAGTTTTTCTGCTCTGGGTGAAGCCTGGCTCCTAGGAGACGTGGCAGGCAGGTCCCAGCTGAGCTGATGACCTATGGGGAAATACACACTTCCTCCTGCCCCCTCCCATTGCCCAATATGAGACCTGAAGTCACTGGTGTGGGTGGCCATATGAGCTGGCTGTGCGTGGTAGGGCAGAGGCTCCCTGGTTATAGGAGACCTGCGCTCAGGAGGGCTCGTGGAGCAGGAGTGCGAGGAGCCAAAGTCTGTGTACTCCTGGCCTTGTCACCTGGCAGGTCCCTTGGCCTTCTCTGCTGTCAGCACATTTGGTGTGTGACTGTTTTCTGTGGCTGCTGCCCAAGGTCACAAAAAATGTTCCAATACTGGCATGAGAGTGGATATTGTGGGCTGTGGGGGGAGGATATTTGGGGAGAAGACATTTCCTCTGTGCCACTCAGGGCACCTGAGCTCTCCCAGCTGGGTTGTGCTGCCCAGCTCCGGTGGTTGTGGTAACCCCACTGCCAGTGCTGACCAGGCTCCCTCTGCCTTGCTGCCGGCACCAGGCAGACCTGTTTTCCCTGTTCAGCATAGCCCTGTCTGGAAGGGAATACTGTGCTGCCAGAACTCTGGCCATCACTTTTGTGCTGTCCCTGCCTGACTGGGCCTTGCTCTGCAGAGAGCTCCATGCTGCTAGTTTCTGACAAGCTTCTTTGCAGGCTTATATCCAAAGCCTCCTTGGCAGTTGTGTGCCTTCATGTGGGGCTGTTGAGTGGGTTTTGACTGCCTGCCTAGGGCAAGTGGCTCCACCATGTGATCTGGGCATGGTTCAAGTGATCCTGTTCCCTCAAACCCTTCCTCTTTCTAGTGGACAAAACCTTGTTTCTGCCTGCCCTGGGCTGGCTTTCAGCCCCTGACAGACTGGGATTGCACTGCGCTTCCCCACTGGGATGCCACGACTCATGTTCCTTTCCCACATTCTGGCAGAAGCTCAGCTTGGGGAAGTGTCACCCACTCAGGCCAGGGCTGGCGCCAGCCATGTGGAGGAGGGCTCATTGTGTGTGCTGCTGAGTCACCCTGGAGCAGGGGCTACTAGCCCAGAACTGCTGCACAGACCACCGGGGACACCTGGCCTTTGGGGGCAAGTGGCCTTTCTCCTGCCCTGGCCCTTTCTCATCTGTGTGACTTTGTAGCCCTGGCTCAGTGGTGGTACAGTGCCCAGCACAAGGCTTTTGTGGCCCCTGTGACAGTGGGGCACCTGTGCTGCTGCCTCCACTGTTGAGTCAATGTATGCAAGGTTGGATTGAGGAGCTGCAGGTACTGATGGTACCAGCTGGTGGCCAGTTTGAAGTTGCCTGTGCCCTTTCATCCACATTGTACAGGGAGAGCTAGCCCTTCTGCTGTCTCAATGGGGCCCCCCCAGCACAGACCCCTGGCTTCTCAGGGGTCCTGCAGCTGCTCAGCTGTTCTGGTCTCTTCTCCTCTGGTCAGTTTGGGATCAACTCTATTCAGTGGACTTTGGAGCCAGGGCAGGGATTGCTATCCCATTCCCTCTCCTGTGTGGACATAGCGAGCAATACTCTCCCCAGCCATCCAAATGTCACTGGACTGGGACTGGTATGTTTACCAGGGGACTGCATCATAATGGGTGTTTTTGGGACAAGTTATGTATGAAGGTCTTTGGACAGTACTCTGCTTTTGTGGGATAGGTCACTGGCTGGGCAGGGGTCCATCCCAGCCTCTGGCTCCCTCCTTCAGTCCCAGGAGCTGCA
This sequence comes from Pitta sordida, assembly GCA_013390025.1. Classification (NCBI taxonomy): domain Eukaryota; kingdom Metazoa; phylum Chordata; class Aves; order Passeriformes; family Pittidae; genus Pitta; species Pitta sordida. The sequence goes on along the minus strand of WEKX01015164.1, from coordinate 27,137 downwards.
GTGTTGGCCTGGTCCCAGAGGCTGGTTATTGTCCCAATGGGGGGCTGGTTTGGGCCTGTTTCTGAATGTCCCTACTAGGGGCTGGCTCAAGGTCTGGAGAAAGGTGTCCCCACTCTGCCAACTGCCTGGAATCAGCCCTTCTCTCTCCCACTCATAGAAAATCATTGGTGTCTTCAAGCCCAAGAATGAGGAGCCATATGGGCAGCTGAACCCCAAGTGGACCAAGTGGCTGCAGAAGTTGTGCTGCCCATGCTGCTTTGGGAGAGACTGCTTAGTCCTGAACCAGGGTTACCTGTCAGAAGCGGGTGCCAGCCTGGTAGACCAGAAACTGGAACTCAACATTGTTCCCCGCACAAAGGTGAGGGGACAGCTGCTGGGATCTCATTCTGGGGAGGCTTTGGGGCTCTTCCACACACCATTACTTGTGGCTTGTCTTGTGGCACTGCTGACCTCAGAGATTGAGGGCTCTAGACCAGGACTGTTCCTACTCAAGCTATGGGATCCTTGTGCTGGGCAGAGCTGTGGGAATTTCTGTGTCTTGGTTTTATCAGGAAGTCTTGGGACTTGACAGGTGCCCCTGCTGATGACTATGTTCCTGTCCCTCTAGGTGGTGTATCTGGCCAGTGAGACCTTTAACTACAGTGCCATTGACAGGGTGAAGTCCCGAGGAAAAAGGCTAGCCCTGGAGAAGGTGCCGAAAGTTGGCCAGCGCTTCAACCGCATTGGTCTGCCACCCAAGGTATGGCTGCTGGCCTCTATGCCTGCCTGGCTGCACCTCCCCATCCTCTGCAGCTTTGTGTGATGCAGCCTCTCCTTGCTTCAGGTGGGCTCCTTCCAGCTTTTTGTGGAAGGCTACAAGGATGCCGACTACTGGCTGCGTCGGTTTGAAGCTGAGCCGCTCCCGGAGAACACCAACCGGCAGCTGCTGCTGCAGTTCGAGCGGCTGGTGGTGCTGGACTACATCATCAGGAACACAGGTAGGGCCAGCCGTCTGATGTGGGATGCTGCCTGCTCCTTCACACCCTGTCATGCTGGAGAAAGGGGAGAGAGATGGGCTTGGCAGCTTTTCCCAGTACCCAAAACTCCTCTCAACACCGCTTTGTTGCTGCCAAGTGACATCTGCCTCTGGGCAGAGCGCAGCTGATGTGGCTGCCCACCACCAGGGGCTCTGGCTGCTGCCCTGTGTTCTGGCAGATCTGGATCTGCCACTGTGCTTGGCTGAAAGTTTGAGAGCTGTGATGATCCAGGCATATCCAGAGATCCAATACCTGACTGTGCCCCTATATCCTATCTCACAGTGGGTTCCTGAGTTCCTGCCAGGCTGGAAGGGGTTGGGATAGCATTCTGTATCTTGCAAACTGACGTTTCTTTTGCAGCCTGGGGATATGTGGACCTCTAGGGCTGGTTTTGTGAGGGTTGATGTGACTTCCCAGACCCAATCCCAGACCTCGAGCAATCTCAAGGGCTCTAGGGCAGAGTTTGGGCCTCAAATGGCTCTGTTTCACTTTTGGGTCAGAGGAGGAATAGTCTTCTGCCCAGTATGCTGCAGGGAGGCCCTGGTGCTGACACAGCTGGTTTTATCTCTCTGCAGATCGGGGCAATGACAACTGGCTCATCAAGTACGACTGTCCTCTGGACAGCGCAGGTGTGCGGGTGAGTGGCTTCTCCTGGGCAGCGACTACATGGCAGCTGCTTCTGGAAGTTCCCTGCTTGTGAGGTGGGAGAGGAATTCCCCATCTGGCTTGGGTTTCCAAGCCTGTAGAGGCCTGATCTTGCCTCTTGCTGTAGCCTTTTGTTACACTATGTGTTGGTGGTTTGTGGCCTAGTGGGAATTTGTGAGGATGCAGCTGGGCTCTGTGGGAGAAACTGGTGTTGCTGGACTTTTGCATCCTTGGAGTGAGGCCTTGGGGAGAAGCAGCTTTGTTCTTCTACCTCAAGCAGACAATGTTTCCCTGTGAGTTCAAGGCCATGCTACAGGCAAGAGGCTGTTGTACCTCTGTGGTAGCCAGGGCAAAGATCCTGGGAAAAGGACTGTTCCTGCTGGGCAGTTCTCCTTGTGACATACTTTACTTCCTTCCAGGACAGTGACTGGGTGGTAGTGAAGGAGCCCATCATCAAGCTGGCTGCTATAGACAATGGTCTGGCCTTTCCCTTGAAACATCCGGACTCCTGGAGAGCGTGTGAGTCCCTCATTCTTTGCCAGGACACCATGGCAGCCATACAACTCCATGCCTGGGCATCCTGCTTAAGGACTTCAGAGGAGAGGGCTGGGGCTGTACCTCTGCAAACTTCTGGGTTCATGGGCAGCCTCTTAGCAGAGGCTGTAGGAAGCAGATGCTGGACCCTGTCTCCCAGATGCAGGGGATCTAGTACCCAGGGGCATGTGGCACCGTGTTTTGCCTTCTCCAGCTCTAATGTCTCCTGCTTCCTCCCACAGATCCGTTCTACTGGGCATGGCTGCCCCAGGCGAAAATCCCCTTTTCACAGGAGATCAAGGATCTGATTCTTCCCAAGATCTCAGACCCCAATTTTGTCAAGGACCTGGAGGAAGATCTGTATGAGCTGTTCAAGGTGAGCTGAGAGACTGGGTGAAGCTGGTATGGTTGGAAGAAAAGTGGGAGTGGTGTTGGAGAGCTCCTTGTCAAGGCTGCAAGGACAGAACGGTGGTCCAGCTCCTGATAGTGTTTCTGGGCTGAAACACTAGCAGGATTATCCCTCTACCAAGAGCTGAGGATTCAATATGAGGAGAAGCAGGAAACCCATGGGACAAGTGGAGTGGATTACTTGGGGAATAGACGTTTTGTGCACAGCATGAGGCAGTGGATGGATTTTACTATGTTCTCTGCTCTTTCTTGCAGAAAGACCCTGGCTTTGACAGGGGACAGTTTCACAAGCAGATTGCTGTCATGAGAGGCCAGGTAAGATGTATGTAGGCAAGACAGATGGATGAGGTGTGGAGCCTTTTCCTGCCAATGTGGCAGGAAGGGTGCTGGAGTGGGTGCTTTCTGTTGCTCCTGCGGGGCAGCTCAGGCATTGCTCTGTTGTGCCATACAGATCTTGAACCTGACTCAGGCGCTGAAGGATGGGAAGAGCCCACTGCACCTGGTTCAGATGCCACCTGTGATTGTGGAAACAGCGCGTTCGCACCAGCGCTCTGCCAGTGAGTCCTACACGCAGAGCTTCCAGAGCCGGAAACCTTTCTTCTCGTGGTGGTAGCTGTGCGAGCCACAGGCAGGGCTTGGCCATCTCGGACCAGCACTGCAAGAGGAGCTGGGCCCCTGCTGGCTCCTGTGTCTGGGACTTGACCTGCAGGGTAGAGCAAGCAGGTGCAGCTGGAGGAACCTGCAGCTGAACTGGAGGAGCCAGGCGGATTGGGCATGGTCCCTCCCCAGCTCCAGTGGAGCTCAGTGCCCTGCCTGGGGTAGAGACCAGGGGGAGGTGTGGGAATCTGCCAGGAATGGCTGGGACCCTGCCCCCCTTCCTTGGCCTGCATGTGGTTCTGAGCACCCCTGCTTGGAGCTGGGATGACCAGGCTGCCTGGGCCAAGATCCGTCCAGCCCTTTACACCAGCCACTGGCCCTTTTTTCCCCACTGTGCCAGATGCTGGACTGGGAAGGCCTATAGCAGGTGATAGCCCCTCTTTCCCTGAGGGTGTGTTGTACTCCACTGTTCCTCTTTTGCCCCAACCCTGTGCACGCTGCTTTCCTCAGGGGGAGTTCCTGCTGCCCACTGGCGCAGCGGGGACCACAATGAACGGCTGTTCTCTGGCTGGGGGCTCGAGGAGGGGGCATAAGAGGGACAACACATGGGACTGGCATGAGTGCAGTTAGACACAAAGAGGAAAGAGATGCTGGCTTGTCCTTCTGAAGAGCAGACAGCATCTGAGAGCTCCTCTATGGAAGCTCTCCCCTTCTGCTTCTCCAGGCCATTTCTCCTGCCAGGTCTCCACAGCTGCTCTCGCTTGGCTTTTTCCCCTGGTGCCAGCAAAACTCCCTGGCTGCTGTGCAGCCAGCATGGTGCCAGCCTTGTCTGTGCCTAGGGACCCCATTGATGGGAAAGGGTCTGCCAGGGAAGGCCCCGCAGGGGCTCGTCTGCCACACAGGTGGGCGCATTGGGGGACCAGCATGGACTTCTGGCTGCCCTGGAGCTGACAATCTTGGAGGCTTGCTGTGGATGGAGAAGGCAGGGAGCCCCTGTCTCCCCAACAGCTGCTGAGCTTGTGTTGTATGGAACAGGGCTGCTGCCTGCACCTGCTTGCCTTTAGCTGTGGCTTCTCCTTCTGCTAGGGGAAATTGGTGTTGGGTCTTGTCCTGTTAGCCCATCTTTGAGGAGCGAGGGGGATGAAGGCAGGCTAAGGCTTTGCTGCTTGAGCCAGGGAGGGGAGACCAGCTCCCTTGCCTCCTGCAATAGAGAGGAGGCTCAGCACTGGCTGTGCAAGCACAGAGTGGGCAGCAGTGGAGACCCCAGCTCCCCAGCCAGGCCCAGCTGCATCTAACTGACCCAAAATGTATTGTTCTAATGCACTGTAGAAATGTATGTATTGTATTTAAACCATGCAACTGTCTGAATAACAGATGCAATTCAGCCAGCCACATCTGTGTCTCTGTTCCCTAGAGCAGGTTGGGGATCTTTGGACAAGGTGGCCTGGCTCGTATCCATGGATACCTACTGAAGGATCCATTGGTCTCCTGCAACTGCTGGAGCTGCTGCAGGGCAGTCCCTTTACCAGGGACAGGGTTGGCTTGTGCTAGGTGTTGAGGGTGACCACCTCTAACCTGTCCCTCAGCATCCTGTGCCTGCAGGACCTGCACCAGCCTCTCCCAGACCCAGTGGCTCTTGGAGAGGCAGCTCTGGAGGCTGGTGATGAGTCTGCCCAGCTACTGCTTCTCCTCCTCAAAGTGGCCACATTTGGACTGTAGTACTGCCTCCTGTAACTGCTTCTCCTCCTCCGGCTATAGGATTATGCCCTGGAGCTCTGCTGCTTTGGCAGTGAGGCTGGATAACATCCTGCTTCAGCTCCTTCAGTTTTAGAATGGCTTCCACAACATCCTCCATGACTTCTCCCTTCTCTGGGCACTGCACTCCCCCAGCTTAACGAGCTGATCCTCCAGCAGAGAAGTCTTTCCCTGAAGAATCTTATTTCCTCTTCTGAGTGTTTATTGTCCTGCAGGGCAGCAGGCAGCTTGTTCTGTAGCTGTCCCTGCAACTGTGCCAGGGCAGTCACTTGGAGTGACCATATACTGAAACAGACAGCCCAGAAAGGCTGTGGAGTCTCCCTCACTGGAGATGTTCAAGAACTGTCTGGATGCAATCCTATGCCATGTGCTCTAGGACAACCCTGCTTAACCAGGGAGGTTGGAGCGGATGACCCACTGTGGTACCTTCCAACCTCATCCACATTGCGGTTCTGTGAGGCTGTTGCTGTTGCACTGGGTGCAGTACAAGAGCCTGGACCATGGTCCTGCCACCCTGGGGCAAGGCCAGGGATAGGCCTGGGCTTATCCAGAGCCTCACACAGCCACCACTGTCCATCCTTTATTAACCATTCATTGCACCCTACCCAATACATTTAGTGTCCTCGGAGCGCCTGGCAGTGCCGACAGCCCCTCTCCAGCAGCCCGGCTTCTCCACGGTCCGGCTGCTCAGCGCTGCTACACGGACCCCGAGCCCGCCTTGGCCCCGCAGCCGCCCTCCAGCTCCTCCGCGATCCTGCAGGGAAGAAGCGGCGTTACCGGCGTGCCCGGCCGCATTTCCCGGGTTCCGCCGCCGCTCCGTTACTAAGTGCCAGATGTTTGGCAAGGGCTGGAGGAGGACGTCCCTGAGTCCCGCCCGAGCCGCTCCGGAGCAGGCAGGGCCGCGCCATGGCCCGCCCGGCTCCGCCATCAGTGCCGCCACCCTCGGGACCGCCGGCCCGCGGCTCCCTCAGCCTGCACCGCCCCTACCTGCGGAGTCCGCTGGGCTTGCTCCGCCTGGGGCAGCTGGCGCTGGGCTCTGCCTTCTGGGTGACGGTGGCGGCTAACAAGTACGAGGGGGCGGCCCACTTCGCCCTCTTCGCCGCCGTCCTGGTCTGGCTCCTTACCCTGGCCCTCTTTGGGCTGAGCCTGCTGGGGCGCTGGGAGATGGTGCCCTGGCTGGGCTCCCGCTGGCTCCTCACCAACCTGGTGCACGACCTGGCACTGGGTGTGGGGCTCTACGCAGCTGCCACTGGCATCATGGGCTACAAGGCTGGTCAGAGAAGCTATTGCAACCTGCCAGGCTATAGCCAGCACTGCCTCTATGGTGCCTACCTGAGTGCCTCCATCTGCGGGGGCATCACGGCCTGCCTGTACCTCTTCTCCGGGCTCTACTGCCTGTCACGGCGCTGCCGGGACCAGCGTGACATCATCTGAGACCCCGAGGCACTTGGCTCCCCTTCTCGCCCGTGGACAGAGCACAGACACTCTTTGGGACAAAGTGACCCTGCCACCCCATCTCTCCTGGCTGACTGCACTGCAATTCCTCCAGAGACCCCTGCACAGACAGATGGACAGACAGAGGCCTTCCCACAGCATGGCTTCTCCTGCAATGCACCAAGACAGCATGGACACCCAGCCACTGCACAGGCCCTTCTCCCGCCTCTGGACAGACATAGGCTATTGCAGGTAGAAGGACCCAAATGAAGAGCCCCTGAGAGGGACACCATTTTGGGGGACTTTCCCCAGGAGTTCTGCCAAACTACCCCATCCCCAACCTTGCAGATGCTGCATGCTCAGGTGGGTGCTGACCTGTCACCAAGGTGGGGGGGGACTGGCCTGGGGGGGTTAGGTGGGCATAAACCACCCTGTCCCGCTGGCAGCACCTTACTGCCATTCCAGCTGTATGAGGCCTCTGCAATTCCCTCACAGAGGCTCTGAACTTGGCTTCCCCAATTCCGGGCCCCTCCTTCTGTCTGGCTTGAAAATATCCTTCATCTTATTGAAGCCCTAAGGGGCTCAGCCCCTCCCTACCCTGCACTATGGTGTGTACCCAGGAAACACGTTGGAACTACATAACCAGACCCTGCATCACCACAGCCCCCCTGACACAACCCAGGTCCAGTCTAGGGGCTCGCAGCTGCAAGGCAGCAAGGCCTGCATCACTGCAGGGTGAGGGGAAGGGAGAGTCGGGCCTTAGCCTGGTCTGTGATCCTGAGCAGGGGGTAAATTGCTTCAGCTTTGGAGTTTGTATTTCCCCAAGATGGGACCAAGTGCCCCTGGGGTTGAAGGTAGCCAGTCATGGGGTCATTCTCCTGCAGTCCTGCAGAGAGTTTTGTGGCTCCAAGCCACCCAGAGCCACTGAACCAGGCCAGGGCCAGGCTGCTCCAAAAGGGACAGGCACAGCCTCGCCAGTGTTTCTGGAGACTGGCCTGTGGCGCTGCCTGGCTCTGCTACACTTGGTTTATCATCCTGGAAAATTCTTATGTCTGGACTCTCTGACTCCATCTTAGAACTAGTCCGCACCTGGAAACTGTGGCAAGGTGGAGGGGAAGGATGAGCATGGCAGTACTGGGCTGCTGCTGGCACTCTGGCCATGAGGGCCCAATGTTGTGGGGACACAGCCTGTCTTGGAGAACAGGAGAAGAGGACACTGGCACTGGAGCCAGCCCTGCCCTGGATCATCTTCCATAGCCCACCAGGTGCCAAGCCCTGAGGAGGCATTGTAGGGCCAACTGGAGAAGTGGACAATCAGAGACAAATTTTGGAGTAGCAAGGACTGCCCTGCCACAAGCTCTCCTTGCCCTGCCTGGAGGCAGGTCCTCTCCATTTGTCCTGGTGCGAGGGAAGGTCTGCCACAGTTTCTTCATGAGCTCGGATCAGTGGAGTGGGTGTCCCCAGCAGCTGGCCACAGGCTCTGGCTGTTGCCTGGGGTTGCCAGGTGGCTTTTTTGGGGTGGAGAGCAGCAGCTGTGATCCTCCTCAGGCTTGAAGGGCTTTGGGGTTGGCACTAGGTCACCACTTCCATCATGAGGTGCTGTCCCAGTGCATAACCCATCCTGCTCAGAGGTCCTGCCAACACCCGGGCCACACATCCCTTCTCTGGGTGGGATGTTGTCACTGCCCTGTGTCGGGGCTGGTCCCGGACACCACCTCCCTCTGCCTGCTCTGGTGCAGCACCTGACCCAGGCTGCCCAAAATGCCGTTGGTGCTTCTGCCACCACAAGTGCCTTTCTCTGGCTTTATGTAGCCCTGTCTGTCACACTGGCTCTGTCTCCCTGAAACCTGCTCTGTAGTCCCCATGGATTCACCTTCCAAATAAAGCAACATTTTTGCTCACTGGGTATCTGAGGCTTTGTGCTGAGGCTGGGACCTGCTGAGTGTGAAGTCTGAGCCAGGATCGCACCCAGCCCTGTAGCCCATCACCCTGAGGCCTCATTACTTGGAGCCTCTGGCTGTGGTCACAATATCCTGTAGTGCTGTGGGGTCACAGGCAGGCTCCCCAGGCACAAGTAACTCACTGCCTGGTGGAGCAGAGGGAGTCCAAGTCCCCAGGGCTGTGTGGCTGCAGGGATGCACTGAGGACAGGATGGAGCTGCATTCCTATGGGCTTTGTCACTATGGGCTGAAAGAACCCTCTGTGCTAGGGCTAGGACACTGCTGGGCAGTCACGCCCATGCTGATGGGCCCCCAGACGGTCAGGGGCCAGCTGGGGGCAGCCAGCATCTCCCAGGACTGGCTTCAGCCCTGGGATGCACTCTTGGGACAGGGTTGAGCCTTGCACCTTGACCAGGAGCAGGGATGTGACTGGGCACCCAGCCCTCTGCCCTTGGGACATGTGCTCTGTTCACCAGAGGGTGTGGGCAGCTGGCAGCAGCATCGAGCCCTCATTGTCCAAGAGTCAGCATAGGGTTACAATAAGACTGCGTGGAGCGTAATGGGAGCCCCCCGTTTTGGCACTAGGCGAAGCCCACGATCCCCAGAACACCTCTGGGAGCAAACAGCCCAGCTCTACCGCAAGCACCTGCCAGGAGAGCCTGTGGTGCCCAGGGGGGTGGGAGCAGGTTGGCAAGCTCCTGTGTTCCCAGTGCCAGTGCTCCCACGGCTGGGCTGCTGCGGGGGCACGGAGGAGCAGCAACTGAGGTGCCAGCCACGGTCACCTGCCGCTCCCTCCAGGGGACCCCGGGTGCGGAGCTTCTCCTTGGTCTCCATGGGGAGAGGCACCACAGCAGTGGACTCATGGAGACAAACCTAAAGAGCCGGACACGGCTGGGTGCAGGCCATGCCAAGACCCAGACTGGGACTNGTGCCGCTCCCGGTGCCGCTCCCGGTGCCGTCATGCAGGCGGTGGAGCGGGACGGGGCGGTGGGCGGCACCGAAGGGGCTGCGGGAGGTGCTGAGTCTCCTCCGGAGCCGTTGCCGCCCAAGGCCACCGCCGCTTTCGACCTGCTGGAGCTGGTGCGGAGCTACCGGCGGCTGGAGCTGTACCTGGAGCCGCTGCGGGACTTCGCCGAGGCCGTCCGCTCCCTCCTCCGGTAGGTGCAGACTGGCCCGGGACCGGTACCTAGATCCTCCCCGGAACCTCACGTCCCTCGCCTTCCCCTCTCTCGGCAGGTGGCAGCGGCCCGTGTGCTCCCTCCTGGTCTGCCTCGGCCTCAACTTCCTCCTGCTCACCCTCGGCCAAGGTGTGTGTCGGGGATCAGGGACGGTCCCCTCCTCGCACCCTCCGGGCTGACGCTGTCCTGCCTCTTCCAGCTGCCTGGTACTCGGTGCTCGCCCTGTTGGTCGCGGTGCCGGCCCTGCTGGGCTACCTGCAGGAGACGTGCCGGGCCCGGCCCTCGGAGCCGGAGCTGGTGCGCAGGAGGTACCACAGCGTCCGCAGGGAGGACCTGCGCAAGGTGCAGCTGTCGCGGCAGGAGGCCATCGCTCAGGTTAAGAGCTTGTGAGTCCCTGGGGCTGCCCCAGCTCTGGGGCCGTGGGGGCTCTACGGCCGGGACGGCTCCTCTGGGCCTCTGCAGAGAGTCTGTGTGCCAGAATGGCCACCCGTGGTTACCAGTGTGGGTGGGGGGGAGCCAGAGTGTGTGTGTCTGGTACTTTTTTTCGACTTTGAGATCTTATTCACAGCCTGATCCAGCTGGAAGGGTTTCTGAGCGGGATGTGTTGCAGCTGCGAGGCAGTGTACCGTGTGCTGTACTGGGAGAACCCCACTGTCTCTTCCCAGTGAGTAGTACAGGTCAGACACCCTGGGGTGGGCTTGGTGGGGAGAGGGGCCTAGCCAGGCCTGTGGAGCTGTGTTTGATGTGTTTGGTACTTGGAGAGAGCTGGTGGAACATCAGATAAAGGAAGGGGTCTTGTGCTGTGATACGAGTTGCTCTGACTTGACCACAGTATATTGTGGGCTTTTTTGTAGGTTTTATGGGGCACTGCTGGGCACTGTTTGCATCCTTTACCTACTGCCCTTCTGTTGGGTCCTGGCCATCATCAACAGCACCCTCTTCCTGGGCAATACCCAGTTCTACCAAGGTATGAGACCTTCCTGGAAGTGCCCTCTGTGGGGTGGGTTGGGGAAAGGCCCTCTGAAGCCGGAGATCCTACCCTGGACCTCTCCCAGCGCCCTCACGTGAGCAGTAAACTGTGTCAGGCTCTGCTTGAAACTCCCCAAGAGCAACTGTTCCCCCAAGGGATGGTACTCAGCAGACCAGGGTGGGTGGTGTGGTCCCAGGATTTNCTGTGCTTAGCCCTAGTCTGGGACTGCATCCAGGCTGTGACTGAGCCCTACACCACAGCACAGCTGAATCGAGACTGGTCCGGGATGCTGATTATCCTCCAGTCTGGGCCGAGCCCCATATCTAGATCGGCACCACGGAGCCTCACACCCCGGGCCGGGGCAGGACACACCGCGGACTCCCGGCACAGCC
>WEKX01015164.1:0-15927 GCA_013390025.1 Pitta sordida | reverse complement strand
GTGGGTGGGGGGGAGCCAGAGTGTGTGTGTCTGGTACTTTTTTTCGACTTTGAGATCTTATTCACAGCCTGATCCAGCTGGAAGGGTTTCTGAGCGGGATGTGTTGCAGCTGCGAGGCAGTGTACCGTGTGCTGTACTGGGAGAACCCCACTGTCTCTTCCCAGTGAGTAGTACAGGTCAGACACCCTGGGGTGGGCTTGGTGGGGAGAGGGGCCTAGCCAGGCCTGTGGAGCTGTGTTTGATGTGTTTGGTACTTGGAGAGAGCAGGTGGAACATCAGATAAAGGAAGGGGTCTTGTGCTGTGATACGAGTTGCTCTGACTTGACCACAGTATATTGTGGGCTTTTTTGTAGGTTTTATGGGGCACTGCTGGGCACTGTTTGCATCCTTTACCTACTGCCCTTCTGTTGGGTCCTGGCCATCATCAACAGCACCCTCTTCCTGGGCAATACCCAGTTCTACCAAGGTATGAGACCTTCCTGGAAGTGCCCTCTGTGGGGTGGGTTGGGGAAAGGCCCTCTGAAGCCGGAGATCCTACCCTGGACCTCTCCCAGCGCCCTCACGTGAGCAGTAAACTGTGTCAGGCTCTGCTTGAAACTCCCCAAGAGCAACTGTTCCCCCAAGGGATGGTACTCAGCAGACCAGGGTGGGTGGTGTGGTCCCAGGATTTAGCTCTTGGAGTTGAGAGTCTCTCCTGATGTGTATCCTTGCCTGGGTGCTCTTGGAGTTGAGAGTCTCTCCTGCTGTGTATCCTTGCCTGGGTGCTGTTTCCTTCTCTTCTCTGCATTGTGGCAAGCCACGTCCTGGCAGTACAGTCTGTGCGTGAGCATTGCCAAGTGACCTCTTGGTCACTGACCCTGCTCTTCAGGACTTGAAACACGTTCAGTGCCTGTGGCAATGTATGACACTAGCTTCAAAACATGTCTTTGTAAGGGAGAGATGCTGGCAGCACTCCCTCTTCTGTGGCAGATGCTGGAGAAGTGTTGGATGTGTCTGAGCTGTTACCAAGGCCCCGGCTGTTCCCTATCCTGAGGTGGGGCAGGTGATGGGGGCGTTCCTTGCTGCCCTAACTTTGATGTGTGAGCAGAGGAGGGTTCAGGATACCTGATGGTTGAAGTTTGTATGTGGGAATGTCTCAACTGAACCCTGGAGATCTACTCCTGCAGACAGCTTTTGTGTGGTGGGACTGTGAGAAGGGAAGTGCCACCTTACTCCAGCTGCATTCCCCTCTTACCAGTGATAATGGAGCTCAAGGCCTCGATTGAACAGTGTGTGGGCACCAAACCTCTCGAGACCACTCCAGAGCCAGCTGAACCCCTCCCAGCAGCCACTGCCCCAGATCGGACCCCCACACCCACCAGCGCAGAGGTGAGATAGGGGCAGGGCAGTTATGGGGCACTTATGCAGAGTCAGCCCCTTGGGTCTGACCGTGCTTGTGTCCCTCTGTCCATAGACTTTGAGCTGCCAGCTTTGCTGGAGGCCTATGGACTACTCCTGAGTTACTTGGAGACTGCTCTGCTGTCATGGGGCTTTGGCTCAGTCCTTTTGCCACATATAAGAATGTGGTCTGGGGAGGAAAGGGCTTATCTCGCGTTCTGGGACTCGTGTCTTCTCATGGGACTGCCTGGTTCATTTTCCTGGTACCTGCTGCAGAAATGTGAGTTCACCTTTGAACAGAAGCAGGAGAACAGCTGGACTAGCTCTGTGAATCTCTTGCAGGACCTTACCCCTGGCAGCGTGGAGGAGGCAGAGGAGGCAGAGCCTGATGAAGAGTTCAAAGATGCTATTGAGGTTTGAAGCTTCTGGAGGGTGGGCTGCAGGGCAGCTGAGTTGGGAAAGTGGCAAAGGCTTTGGTGGGCAAGCTGAGCGCTCAGATAGGGTGACTGTAAGGCTCGGTGCCTCTGACTCCGTCTATACTTGCTCTTGTCTCTGTCCCATGCTGCGGGAGAAGGAGAATCAGCTGCTGGTCATGGTGAGTACGTACTGCCATGCCAAGGTGTGCAAAAGGGGCATTTCCTCCCAGCTGGAGCTGGTAGCCTTTTCCTGGTTTGCCAGTGGCATGTGGCTATGCCAGGTGGATCATCCTGCTTCTGGATGCCTGTCTCTGGGGTGGGCTGTCCTGCAGCCCTCAGTATGCCCCCAGTCACCCCTCTGTGCTCAGCTGCCTCTGCTCTCTGCAGGAGGATGATGAGAGCTCTCAGTGCTCGGCAGATTTTGACCTCAGCCTTCCAGACAACGGTTTTATGAGCAAAAATGAGGTGATCCGCAGCAAGGTGTCGCGCCTGACTGAACGCCTGCGCAAGCGCTACCCCAGCAACAACTTTGGTAAGTTTGGGAGCAGGTGCTGCTTTGGGGAGCTCAGCAGAAGGATCTGTGCTGCTTCCAGTGGTGATCATGGGACTGGGAATGAACAGAGTGGTGTGGTACCTGCCAGGACTAGGCTGACACCTCCAATGAACATCCCCCCTTCATGGGGAGGATGTTCCCAGCCCTCCTAGGGAGGGCAAGGAAGGGAAGGTGCATCTACGTCGTCTCTCAGCTGAGCCTTTATAACAGCTGTGGGTGTTTCTGTACTCATCAGAGCCCTGCCTGATCTCTGCTCTTTCTTTCAGGGAGCTGCACAGGCTGTGCAGCCACCTTCTCTGTGCTCAAGAAGAGGGTGAGTCTTTGACTTCTACCCCAGCTTCTTCTCTGCACCTGGGGCAGAGGTGTTGTTCATGACTGGCTTGCCGTGGCTTTCTCCAGCAGCTCAGGTGTCTGGCCTTGGTCACAGCCCAGATGACCTCAGCTAAGTGCTGGGTGTTGCTGCATGCCTAATGGTGCCAGGGATCCCTTGTGCTGTGGAGCGTTTGTCTATTTACTGCTTTGGAAGCTGTCTCAGACCAAACCCACATGTGCTGTTGTATCTCTGTGCCCCTGTTTAGTCCGTGTGCTGTCACCTGAGAAATTTCCAACAGAACAGAGCATGGGTCAGGAGCAAAGACCACCCTGTTGCCTCATCTGAGCCCCTGTATGAGATGCTTGCACATAGACCCTTGGGCAGTTCTCGGAAGGATGTTTTTCGTGTCCCCTCCAGGCTCACATTGCTGTCTTTTGCTGCCTCCCCTTCTGCAGACTCGTGGCACCCTTCCCTTACTCCTGAATTGGTATAATACACATCTGGGACTCACCTCCATCTCTCTCCACAGCGGAGCTGCAGTAACTGTGGAAACAGCTTCTGCTCCAGGTGTTGTTCCTTCAAAGTCCCCAAGGCCGTGATGGGAGCCACAGGTGAGTGGAAAGGTGGAGGAGGGCAATGCTGTTTCCACCTGTGTGGTCTGCCCGTGGATTTACACCAGCCTTGGTAGAAAGGGTAGACTGCCCAGTGCAGTCTGGCTCAGGACAGACCAGTGATGGGTTTGCAGTTCTCGGAGCAGCTTCGTGCTGGGGTCTCTACCCTGTGGTGGGAAAGGGGAGAGCATCTCTGACATCTCTTTTCCTTTTCAGCCCCGGAGGCTCAGAGGGAGACTGTGTTTGTGTGTGCTCAGTGCAACCAGGTGCTCATCAAGTGATGAAACAGGCCCAGCCAGCTCCTCTGTTCTGCACTGCCTGACACCAGGGACAGTGGACAGGCACCAGTAACCTGGACTATTTGGATTCCAGCATAGCATTCCCCTGATAAAGGATGCTTGCACTCACTGCTCCTTCTGCCAGTGCCAGACTGGAGCCTGACCAGCCCTCCCTGCCATACACTGGCTGAGTCCCTGCAGTGGATTACTGCCCGTGGCTGTGTCCTATGCCTGCAGCTGCTCCAAGCCCTGGGTGCTCTCTGGCACTTGCTGTGCCATGTGCTTGCTCAGGCCCTGTGACCTGGCTCAGTGATAGAGGAGTCATCCTTCCCACTCGTAGTCCTACCTTCACCTCCTGAGTGGGGCAGAACAACCTCAGGGCTCTGCCCCTACACTTCCCAGCACTGTACTACAAGTGACTGTATTTTTGAGATCAAGTCAGAACTCTACGTGCATCCCTAGGAGATGTGGTCTGTGGTCCTGGCTCATCTGAGACCCTGCTGGTCACTCCTGTGCTCCTTGGTCTCCCTGCCTGCAGGTCTAGTCTTTATTCCCTCGATTTCGCTGTAGCGCAGAGAAGGCCAGAGGGGGAGTTTCGGCTGGGCTGTGTGACCTGGTCTCCAGTGTGAGGAGGCAGGAGTTGGTGCTCTGTGCACTTAGTGACTGCTGCTTTCTACTACAGATTAATATATATGTACATAATTGCATACAGAGAATTACCAATAAACCTCTTGTCCTCAGCTGGCTCTTGTCCCAGTGAAAGCTCTCCCAGTCCCAGTGACTCTCTGTGGCCTTGGCCCTGCAGGTGCTCATGGAGAAATGGTGTGTCTCTGCCATCAGGTCTCTGTGCTTTACTGGAGTCTCTATCTTCTGTTGTATTGCAGCCTTATTTGCCCTCGGCTCAGACCTGTGTGTGGCTGCCCTTTGGCTGTGCCAGGACTGGATGCTGCTGGGCTGGAGCCAGGAAGCACCTCAGCTATGACATGAGCTGCTAGACTTCTCTCTTCCGTGGCTGCTCCTTCCCCGCCCTGGCGGTGGTCTTACTAGCTGCCTGTGTGCACAAGGATGACCTTTCCCTGTGTGAACAGCAAAGCTCCCAGCTATTCCAGGAATGTGACCCTGGCTGCTGTGCAGCTGGGAACAGACATGGCCTGTGTCCCTGCCAGCCAGCTGCACCTTCCCTCCAGCCAGGGAACTGGGAGTGGGGGGCAGTGCTCTTGGGCTGGCATTGCCCAGTCCCCACCAAGCTGTGATACCTACCAGCCTGAGAAGTTGCTGGAGCACCTCACTGCAGGTTGTACACCCCACCAGCGTGGGAGCTCATATGGGGCAGCCTAGGTGCTCCTCCTGGCTGTGGGCTTATAAACCCCTTTGAGTGGAAGTCGGGGGGGGGGAAGTTGGACTTGGCATTGATGATGAGAGTGTCTGGGCTATGCTGTGCGTGCGGGGGGACTGGTATGCAGAGGGCTCAGCAGTTACTGGGGATAGTGCAGCAACTGTAACACTGGGGGGGCCTGTGTGGCACCCCAGGAGCTGTGGCGTTGTGTTGGTAGGTGTGTCTGCAATGGGATGAATACTGGGTTGCGAGGGGCTAGTGGGGTGGGCTATATAGCTCAGACAGATGGTGGGAGGCAGAGGAGTTACTTGTATTTCTAGAGAATGCCTGGAGCCATGACCACCATGGCCACATATGTCTAAACATTCTCTGGAAAGATGCTAATGACACAGAATACAGAGGACTACAGATAAACTTGGGCTGTGGGAGATGGGGTTTTATTTATGCATTTTAAGTTTTGCAGTCAAATGCCGTAACTGACAATGCTCAGCAATCATGCTCTGAACACTCCTACTAATAATACTTGATTTTTTTCCCCAGTGGCTAGAGAGAGGAGTGGGGGCAGTAACACCCTGGTGTGAGGCTGGGGTGGGGGCTGGCTGCCTCATGTCCCTGGCTGGAGCGGGACATGAGTGCTCTTTGGGGTTCTGGGGGCTCACTGGTGGGGCCAAGGCCTCAAGGAGGACAGAGAGAGAAGGGGTCACCCCAGTGCTGGGCAGATGTCCAGTGGTCTTGTCAGTCTGGAGGATAGTGGGTGCAAACATCCTGCAACCTTAATTTCCCCCTTGTCCTGGAAGGCTCCCTGTGGCTGGGCCAGCTCTGAGGAGACTGGGGAAATATCCAGGTGGCTGCCTTCAGGCCTCCCTCACCCTTTTGGATGGGTGCTACAAGTATGCAGTGGGTAAACAGGACTAGGGTGGGCAGGATACCCCCTTGCCCTCTGGGACTGGGGGGCAGCCAGAGGAGTTGAGCCGAGCTAAGGGACAGCACCCTCTTGCCATTGGAGGGACTGGGCTGAGGGCTGTACTGGTCCTTGTGCTGCTGGGAGGGTCCTGGCTGGTACAGGTGTGTGACCCCGGGAATCTTTTGGGAGGAGGCTGGAGGTTGTGGCATGGGTGGTCTGGTGGCTGGACAGGGCTGTCAGGGAGCTGCAGACAGGGCTTTCAGGTGGTGGGGTGTGGGGTGGCCAGGGTTGGAGGCTGGATGGTCCAGGATCTGCCCCCTACTATGCTCAGTGCCAGGATCTGTCCCCTGGGATGGAACCTCCCTGGCAAACATCATCAGACACTTCCACAGCAGTGACGCCCCTGTCTCCCATTATTCTTATATCGACACCCCTCCCCGGGGTCCCTGTAGTGGCAAGTGTACCTGAGTCTCCAATGATGCCTGTGAGCATCATCTCCCAGCTTGGATGGGCTACCCAGCCTGAGGCTCTGGGCATGGCAGCTGGAGTGGGTTAGAGTTCGACCCTGACTCCCTCATGCTGCCCCATTCAGTAGGCAGCACTGGGACCCCTCTCCCATTCTTCTGAGGTCCCTAAAGGAGCCTCAGGGGGCAGTTGTCCGTGAACCAAAGCGAACTTGACACAGATTTCTTTGAGGTGGAATAATTTACTGGGGAGTGCCTGGGCTGGGTCATGGCAGGAGTATGTGTGTGCGGGATGCGGTGGAGTTGATCTGGGGGGCTTGGAGGTGGACCCCCCACCATGCTGAGCCATGTGGAATAGGGGATGAGGGAGCCCAGGCAGGGACTGTGCTGTTCTGAGCATTTGGTCGTGAGGGGGACAGTGGGGCAGGAGGGACCTGCTTTAGCTGGGGTGGGTCTTTGTGAAGGTGAGATGATCCAGGGCTGGGGTGTGAGCTCAGGGTAAGGGCATGGGATATGCTGGTGGGCTAGAGTAGGGAGTGAGGGGCCTGAGGGTCCGGAGCATGTCATGATGGAGCTGGACAGGGGATATGGGTACAGGATAGGGGTCCCAGGTGCAGCCAAGTGGTTCCAAGAGGGCCAAGCAGGAATCCTAAATGAATGCAGGTGTCTCTGGGCTGCTGGGCAGGGAACTTGGGAGTAGCCGAGGGTCACTGGTGCAGTCTAGGGCTCACAAGTGTGCAGAGCAAGGGTTCTAGATCCAGCCTAAACTTGTGATTGTGGGCAGGGGTCTTGGGACTAGAACAGGGGTTCCAGGGGTACAGAGAAAGGCTTTCAGGAAGAGGCAAGGGTCTTGGCTGTGGATCAAGGCTTGCACAGTTGCAGCTGGGAATCCTGGAGGTGCAGAGCAGGGCTCTCCAGCACAGGCAAGGGGCTGAGATGAGCGGAGTTGGGGTCCTGGAGTGCAGCTAGGGATGTGGCATTGGACCAATGCAGGAGTCCTGGGGAAGGGCAGGGTGGGCAGAGCCCTAGTGCTGCCCAGCCCCATAGAGCAGGGGGTGGTAGAGGGGGCAAGGGTAGGAGAACATGAACTTGACTGCGAATTTCATCTCCTTGTTGTGCTTTTGCCAGGGGTAGATGGCCAGGAGGAGCAGTCGGCCACCCACCTTGCGGCCCATCACCAGGAAGCTGCCGCTGAGGCTGTCAAGCTGAGGGCAGGGGCAGGTGCCCGCGTTCCTCATGTGCAGCACCATCTTCTTGGTGTCCTTGCGCTTGAGCGGGCCCAGCTTCAGCACCTTCTTCTTCTGGGCAGCCACCAGCCGCCGCTCCCCGTTCTCCTCCGTCATCTCCTTGATGCGCATCTTCACCACTGTGTGGAGCAGCCGTGGGGCACAGTTGGGGGAGGGGGGCACTGCTGGGGTACTGGGGAGGGGAGGGTTTGGGCCAGGAGCCTGCTCAAAACAGGGTGCAGCCCATCTCTGGGGTGGGTCTCTGGGGAAATCACTGTGTGTGGAGGGGAAAGGGGTTATTGGAGGGGTTTCAGCAGCTGCCCCCAGTGAACCTCCCAAGTGTCCCATTCTGCCTCTCTGTCTGCTCCTGTGATCCACCCATCCCATGCATACAGTATCCAAAGGGGGTCTCCCGTGGGGCTGTGCCCATACAACCCCACCCTCTGGCTAGCCCCAGCCTGGGCTGTCAGACCTGGGGGATGCAGAACCCTGCCTGGAAAGCAGATCCCAGCACTCACCAAAGTCACTAGAGCACATTTGCTCCATCATGCCATCTGCCTTGTGCTCCATCTCACACTGGGTGCAGATCTTGGACACTGTGGTAAGAGACCAATCATTGTCACAGCTTCCTGCTGCTGGTAGGTGTGATCTGGGCCAACTCCCTGTGGACATGCATGGGAGAGCCCCAGCAGCTCCTCTGCTTTGTAGGAAGATGTGCTGGGGTGATGTGGGGGGCAGAGAACACCTTGCAGGTCAGCATCCCCCATCAAGTGAGAGCATATGGGGACACCTTACCACTAGATGCTGGGACTTAGAAGCACAACAATAGTGAGGGTGTCCCTAGCCTTAAGGGTGTCACAGCCCTGACCCTGACTCTGGGCTGCCTTTGTCTGATGTCCCCTTCCCTGTCTGAGGGGGCAGCCATCTTGCAACAGCAACGTGGGGCTGAGACCCGCAGGTGCAAGTATCCTCTTTGCTGCTGGCACAGGACCCAGAGGTCAGAGAGGGATATAGATAGCGCTGTAGTGCATCTGCCAGTGGCTCCCTCCTTGTCCCATGTTCTTTCCTATCCTGGGGCAGCTCTTTGCACGCAATTGGGTGCCCAGCTCCCTTGAGCAATGAGTGATGTCCAGGCAGAGCAGATGATACTGCTGGTACTGTGCCCTCTTGTGTTCTGATACAGGCAGAGGGTCTTTGGCCAGCACCAGCATCCCGGGCTCTGCTTCAGGGGGTGAAGGGATGGGAGTGCAGAGGCTCTACATGCATCCCCATCGCATCACAGTACCCGTTCCACTTACCTGGTGGCGGGGTGGCTTTGCTGTTCCCAAACTGGACGGCAATGCAGAGCTCGTGGTCAGATGGGAACTTGCCACAGTGCAGCATCTCAGGCCAGGGGAAGCCGTAGGACTCCATGACCGGGGCACAGGAGTCACGTACCACCTCGCAGAGGGAGCGGCAAGGGTAGACGGGTCGGTCGAGACAGACGGGGGCAAAGAGGGAGCAGAGGAAGAGCTGGGTATCAGTGTGGCACTGCTTGGCGAGCAGGGGCACCCAGCTGCCAGCCTGCTGCTTGGCCTCGGCCATGGTCTCGTGGTCCAGCAGGTTGGGCAGCCGCATGCGCTTGTAGCCCACGTCGCGGCAGAGCTGCATGTCGGGCGGGATGTCGAGGCACTGCGGCTCCCGACCGTAGAAGCGCCCGTGGGGCAGGTTCTCGGGCTGCCATCCATAGTAGTCGTAGTGCTGCCCGCCGCCCAGGGACCCTGCCAGGGCCAGCGACAGGGCCAGCAGCGCCGTGCTCCAGGACCCTGGGGGGCTGCCTGCTTGCGGCATCGCCGCTGCCCTCCTGCCGCTGCCGGCGGTGGCTGCTGAGCGGGACGGGAGCATGTCTCGGCACCCTGCCTGCTCCCTTAGCACCTCCCACGCTCGCTGCCCTTTCCAGGGAGGCCGGAGGCCTCGCCAGCAGCCAATCTGCTCTGGCTGTCGGCCCCCCCGGGGCTGGCCTCGGCCCCCCACCACCCTGCCCACGCCGCTGCCCTAACCCTGCCTCCCTCCCGGGTGCACGGTGCTCCATGCCTCTCACCCTCCTGGGGAGGCCCCCTGCACGCACCGCCTCAGCCCTCCCTGGCCCTATGTACCCCTGGTGTCTGGAAGGGCTGGCTCTCCCGTCCCATGGGGATGTGTTGTGGATGCAAGGTGTCCTCATCATCAACCAGTCACCCTGTCCCATCCCAACAGGCATCCCTGAGACATGCCCCATCATGGGGCAGGGGATCCTGGTTCCTACCCTGTGCTCCCGCTTTTAATTGTCCTGTGCCCCGTGGGGTCTGGGTTTGGGCATGTTTGGTGTGGAGGGGATAGAGGAATAGGGCACCCCAGAGGCTTCATGCTGCAGCACTGTGAGGGGAGCTGAGGTACCCAGGTACCACATGTGACATCAATGCCAAGGTGATGCTATGGGCAACAGGATTCTTATTCTTCATGGGTGGCCCTGCCAGAATGCATCTTGGGCAGCCCATGCTCTGCTGGGCACAGGTCTGCTGGGGTTACACCTCTTAGCAAAGGGCTTTCACCCAGGCTCTGCCTGTGCCTGGGGGATGGGCAAAGCTGGAGCTCAAGTGGGTTGAGGGTCCTGGCAGGGCCACATTCCCCCATTCCCTTGGAGATGGGCTGGGCCAGAGGGTGCAAGGCTTAAGACCCCATTAGAAACCCATTTGTCTGCAAGTGTTATCTGGGGCACCCCCTCCCTTTCCTGTGATCGATGCCCCTGCCTGGCCAACAGGCTTTGGGCTGTCACTGGCCCCTACCTGCTGGATAAGGTGGCTCTGTTAATGGGCGACAGAGCAAACAGTCCAGTGCATGCAGTGATAGCAGCTGCTCTTTGCCCTGGGCTGGTTGATTCCCCCAACCCTGGTGGGATCTATCTGCTTTGGGGCCACGCTGGTAACAGCCACACAATCTGCCCTTGCCTGCAACCTGCCTGCCCTGTCCGTGCCCTCTGTGCTGGGCTCAGCGCCAATCACTGCATCACCCAGTGATGCTTGATGCCAGCCCGAGGGTGGGCTGGGTTCCTCCCATCCCAGTCAACCCTGGGAGATGGCACCATTAAAGTGTAACTACTGGGGAGCCTGATAAGATAGAGTGGCCCTTATCAGGACTGCCTAATAGCAGGAGGGAGGGTGCTGGAGGCATCAGGCTGTCATGGCAGGAGTGAGATTGTCTGGAGATAAATGCTGATAGAAAATAGCTAATCCATGATGGATGGGCTTGGGCAGGGTATAATTGCCATGGGAGCTAGGCTGGGAAAGGGGCTGGCAAGGCCTGGGAGCAGGAGCAGGGAGGTGGAGGCAGAGGGAGGCTGTGTGTGCTGGGTAGAGCTGTCAGTGTGTGGGATGCTGAGCACAGTTGTGGGTCTGCCATGTGCTTAGGCTGTCCCAGTGACACTGCCAGTGCTGGTGTTGCCCTGCTCTTGACCATGGATCTGCTTCTGGCTTTTAGCCCATCCTATCCTACAGCCCAATCTGGCCCCTATACACCCAGTCCCTCCTAGGAAGATGTTGGGGGAGTCTCACCACCAGAAGAAGGTGAGTGGGCTGGTGAGGCTGGAGCTGAGTGAGGCGCTCCCTGCCAACTGGCCCAGTCTGTCTGTCATGATGCCTTCATTAGAGCCACAGAGTCAGCTCCTGGCAACATGGTCATGCTGGGGGGATCAGGCCTGGCTCCAGGAGAGGAGTGTCAGTCCCCTGCTCCTACCCTCCTAGGTGTCCTGGCACACTTGCCTCTGAGCTGAGGTTATGTCTGCTCTGGGGGGGTACCTGCTATACTCATTACTCATGTACATTGCTTCCTGAACCCTTTCCCACCCAGAATGCCCCAGGGAAGGTAGATCTGGGCTGTATCCCCGAAAAAGGGATGGACTCAAGGCAGCTGGATCTGGCACCCTTTCCTGCATTCTGTCTGTGCAGGCTGCTCCAGTGCCCACAGCCATGCAACTGTCTGGGAGACTGACACTTGTGCTTGTCACTCCAGGGAGCTGGCTGTGACACCACTTGTGTCACTGCCTGTGTCACTTGTTACAGCAGTGAGGCCGGAAGAGAGGACATGGGGGCTGCCCCCTCTGTGGTGGGGACGTCGGGGACGCTGAGCCAGAGTGGCAGGGTAAGAGGACACGCCCTGGGGTACCCCCTCAACACTCCAGGACCCTCCTGTGAAAGACCTGTGCCTGGCTGTAGCATAAAGCAGATCTGAGCCAGGGGAGCAGGAGGCTCCTGGGAAATGAGATACTCAGAAGGATCCTGGCCGCCTCTTTCCATCCTTGCATCCTCACACACTCGCCTGCTGCAGCTTTGGGTGCTACCAATCTTATTTCTGTGAGCAAAGATGCATGTCCTGGGCCTGGGTGGGCTGACTGGGTTAGGTGGGCTCCCTCTCAGGGCTCCCTCCCATCCTCCTGTCCTCCCCATCCTGTTTCTGGGCTCTGTCAGTGCTCGGCAAGGGGCTCCTGTGGAGCAGGGATCTTTGGGGGAGGACAGCACACTGGGGCTGACCATGCAGGGACCTTCAGGAAATGGCAGCATAATGGGGCTGTCTGTGCAGGAAAATGTGCCCTAGGGTATCCAGCAGCTGTAAGGAGAGCTGGGGGGGAGCAATGCTGGGCTGGCAGTACAGCTCTGTGCAGATTGCTCTGCCTGGGACTGGCTGTGGGAATTTGAGGCACGACTGGGGACACCGTGGGACCGAGGTGGGACGGGGACAATGTTAGACCATTGGGGCAGGCAGCGGGCAGGGTCAGCGGTGGCTGTGCACTTGCCCTGTGCCCACACACACTCACTTGCCCGGCAGCCTCAGGAATGTGCTGGCAGTGCTCCCGGCCCAGCTGCGGAGCCGACGCTGCCCTGGCACTCTTCCAGCCCTGACCCAGCACCTCCTGGCCCTACCCAGTTCCTGCCAGTTTGGATACAGACCCTCCCTGTTTGCTACTGGCCACCCCTGTGCTGGCCCCTGGCACTTGATCCTGCTCAGCAGGGCAGGGAGGGGACAAGTCTAATGTGGGGACCCCTCCAAGAAATAGTCCCTTTGCCTCATGGCACGGCAGCATACATGGGGACCCTCCTGGAGTGCTATTCCCTCCTCCCCAGCCCACCAGGGAGGTGAAAAAAGCCATCCATGTCTGCTCCAGCACAGCCTCATCCCTTGTGTGGAAGTAATCCTTGCACAGCCTTGGCTCCCAGCTGGAATCTGTGCTAAAGCCATACCTTGGCACCTTGCTCTAAAACCACATCCTCCTCTGCTTACCTGTTTGCAGGAGGATGCTGTGTACCCCAGTGCCTGTGGACTCCCGAGGGATGTGCTGGGGGCCTGCCCCTGCCTTCTGCAGGGGCTCCCAGTGCAATGGGATTTCAACCACCCCTTGGGATGGACACAGCTGGACATGGCAGTGCTGCAGGTGTCACAGAGGGGTGTCCATACTCACTGTCTGTAGGGTCGCTGGCCTCAGTATGAGGCAGTCTCCAGGTCCTGCATGGAGGGGCAGGCTGAAGCACTTGGAGCTGTTATGCAGAGGCTCAGTGTGGGGAACATGTCCCCATCCCCCGCACAGGTGCACACACCTGGCATCTCTCAGGAAAGGTTATCAGCTAATCATGCTGCGCCGCTGTCTTCACGCCTCCCAAATGTCACTGTTGTCCTCATAGGGACAGTGAGCTCATGCTCCCCTACCATTAATGAAAGCCCTACCAGTGCCGTGGGAAGCAGCTGCCAGGACCTGGCCCTGTTGTGGCCCCTTTGAAGCAGAGCTGGAACTGCTGACAGCCCTGACAGGCTGGAGAGCAGATTCAGCAGGCGGTGAGTGCAGGATGGGGCCCCGAGGGTTGGAATTGGACTAGTTGCGGGGCTCCAGCTCTCCTCCATGGCCTCCATCCACCCTGCTGGGGCTACAAGGAAGGTTGAGATGCTGGGATGGGGTGCAGCAGTGTGCACCCAGAGACACACTAGGGACACCCCCTGTCCTGGTCTGGGAGCCAAGTGCAAGGGCTGAACCAGGAGCACTGCTGGGACATGGCTGCTGTGGTGTGATGCGTATCCACATGCTGTCTGTGCAGGTTTGACTGTAGGGATGCCAAGTATGCCCTGTGTTTATTCCAGAGACCTAAGGGCAGGGCTTTGGGTGTTAGAGCTGGGGGCAAAAGGAGATCCACCTGCAAGACAGATCAGAACCATCTCACTTCAGGCAAAGAAGAAAAGCCAGGAAGGGGAGTAAAGGCAGTTATGCCTGTCCCTGTCACCAGGCAGCCTAAAAATATTCCCTTAGGGCTGAGCAGATGGAGCAGAAGGGCCAGAGCCCTGTTGCTGCAGGCACCATGCCAGCCCCCCTCACAGTGCTGGGGCTGGGGGAGCAACAGGGTCATGCAGCACTTTGGGGTTGCCCCAAGCTCCTTCTGTTCCTGCTCCTACTGCCTAAGATCCCATCAGCTAAACCAGATCCCCTTCACCTCTGACCTGCTCTGCTGGAAGCCATGGTACATGGCAGGACATGGCATGAAGTGGCATGGCAGCAGCCTGTTTCTTCTGCATGGGAACTAGTAGGGGCTGTCCCTGTTCTTGTTAAAGCTGGAAATTCTATGGTGGTGCACCCTGCACAGGGGAGCTGGCTGACCCTGGTGGGCTCTGGAGATGACAGGGACTGTGGGTACCACAGGCAGGCTTGGGGGCTCTGTAGTGATGGGGAGCAGTTTGGGGCAGGTCAGGGCTGTCCATGTCCTGCACATGTCCTTGCACAAGGCTTGGTCCTGGGCAGTATGGCTGGCAGACGGTGGCTCCCCATGGTGGGGTGATGTCCAGCCAAATGATACATACTCCTTGACACAGGCCTTGGTCCTGCAGACAGCAAGGCTATGGCATGTGAGGTAGACAGAGCCCAGAACTGAGAGTCCAGCACTGGGCTGGGTTGGTGCAGCAGAGGAGATATCCCAGGGGCAACACTACAGGGTGCAGGGTGGTGGGGTAAGCTTGGGGTGGCAGGGATAGCTGATCCCCACTAGCTGTTCTTGGCCCCTCACAGCAGCATGGGAGAGGAAAATTCATCTCCTGGCAGGCTCAGCATTGCCATAGCAACTGGCAGGACCTGCCGGGCGGGCAGGCAAGCACTAACGTGGTTGTCACACACAGCATGGGAGGGAGATAGGATGCAGGGTCTGGGTTTGGGGATACCTGGGCACATGCTTGGGGATGTGAGCACAACGCATGTGCACCTGGGTGAGTGCCTGGGGTACATGGGATGTGCAGGCAAACGTGGGCATGTGAGTGCATGCACGAGCGCCTGTGCCAGTGTGCGTGCATGTGTTTGGGTGCATGGAAGACTTCACACACCACCTTCTGAGTGGGGTCCCTTGGTTTTGTGGCACTGTCAGGGAATGGTGTACCCCAGTGCTACAGGGTGTGGGCTCGCAGGGCTGCTCTGAACCATGGGAACATCATGTTTCCCCTAAAAGCTATGAGAGCTGTACTTTGTGTCTGTGGGGCAGAAGAACCCTCCAACTGGGGTTCCTGACTGCACATGTCCTTTGGTCCTTTGGTCACAAACCCTGCCATGCTCCAGAGAATGGAGACTGCCCACCAACCACCCCAGGGCTCTGCCTCTATTTGCTCTGCCCAAAGCCTGCGCTGGTGCTTAGGGCTGGCTGCAGGAGTCAGGCAGTTGGCCGTGCTGTGTTAGCTGTGTTTGTTACCTATATTAGCTGTGTGTTAGCTGTGTGTATTAGCCGTGTTTGCTGCTAGAACTGGCTGCCTCCAGCACTGCCCAGGTGTTGAGGGAAGAGCTGCTCTCCTGCCTGCCAAAGGCCCTGTGCCCATCTACTGCATCCCCCTTGCTACACTACGGCCCCAGCTGAGAGCCCCCTCCCCTTCACCTCTCTGGGAGAGCCTCTGTTCCCCCCATTTGGCATTTCTCCGCCTCTAATTGAGCTGTCAATGGGCAGAGATAACAGGGAATTCGTTAGCTCTGCTCTTTGATGTCTGCGCGCGCTTCGATCGCAGCGCCAGCTGCAACTCCTTTGCAAACAGCTTCAGACGAGGCCCCTTGGCACGGCAGACTGCCAGCGCCAAGGTCGACTCCCCACATCGCTGCAATTCCAGCCTCAAGGCTGCCCAGACCCCCTGTTACCTCCAGCAGCGCCCCCACGGCAACCAAGTTTCCTCCATAGGAACCTAAAACTGCATCCCAAAGGCATCTGGGCTCCGGGCCCCGCCGTGCCCAGACCCCCGGGACCCAGGGCAGCAGCCCTCCCTCGCAACTCCTCTCCAGATCCAGCCCCATGGCACCCGGTACCGCCGTCCGCAGCAAGGGGGCCGCGTCCTCCAGGGGCTCACTGGCGGCAGCAGCGGCTGCCCATCCCCGGTGCCTCGGGGCGGGTCGCGGCGGACCGGGCGGCTGCGCACACGGGGCGGCCGGGCC
>WEKX01015163.1:57711-82992 GCA_013390025.1 Pitta sordida | reverse complement strand
CCTGTGGGGGGTGGTTAAACTGAAGGAAAAAGACCAATCCGAAGTGCAGAGGTAAAACCATCCAGGCTGCTGAACTGTGGCAAGACATTACTGTCTGGGTAGAGGAGGTGGCTGTAAAAGTGTCATACCAAAAGTACACATCCCCAAGAGTCAAGCTACTGAAGAACATCAGAACAACAGACCAGTGCATCAGACTGCCAAGATTAAAGTGTCTCAGGTAGACTTGGATTGGCAACATAAGTGTGAATTATTTCTGGCTCAGTGGACCCATGATGCCTCAAGTCATTAGAGAAGAGATGCAACATACACATAGGATCATGATCAAGGAGTGGACTTAACCATGGACAATGACATCGAATACTTCAGATACACCAGTCGTGACCTCCTGATACAGCTTACAACCACTTGACAGCTACCCTGGAAGACAGATAAAACCCATAGTCCTGGACTAAATGAACTCAAGAGACATCTTGGAGGGGCAGCCATTGACTGAAAATGATACTTGTGCTTGTGTATGTGCATGTATATATATAGTTGGAAGATGTAGGATTTGGCATGACATAGATAGCATATAACAAGGGGTGAATAATGGTTCCAGCAAGGACAGGGTTAATTCTTGCAGTAGCCGGGGGTGTGTGGCTAGGACCCAGAGGTTATTCTATTCAGGCTGTTGAGGAGAGGGGGAAAGGAACTTCTACCAAGAAGAAGGGGTTCCTTCCAGTGGACTAAGTGTGATGCCGGTTCTGAGCCAGAGGCAGCAGTTAGGTGGCACTGGTTCTGAGCAGGAAGGAGTAGTCAGGTTGATGTGGCAGGTTGGGTCAAACCCCGTGTTGAGCAATTTTGCACTCTTTTGTACACTTTTTGGTTTTAATAATGTTGTCGTTACTGTGTTCATTTGCTTTTCTCATTGCTGTTTCCAGTAAATTGTTCTTATCTCAACCTGTGATAATTACCTTTGGTGCCCTCAATTATCCTCTCCAGCCCAGCACAGGAGGGAGGGGTGGGGGGAATGAGTGAGTGGCAGCGGGACCACTAAATTGGGGAGTACAATTCCTAAACCACAACATTGGGTTTAGTGACCAACTTGCTTGGGAGAAGAACAACCAAAGCCATGGTTGAAGAGGGCCATGAAAACCTACTCCAAATAAAAACAGATATGGGGAAATATTTAATTGTCCACCACATGTTGTGAGATCCTAGATCTGAATCTCACTCCATGAATCATTTGAGTCATAACACATCAGCTTGTGTGTGTGTCAGAGCCAGAAGCCTGCAGCCACCCGACTTGACAGAGAACATGGCTGGGCCTGCTGAAAAGCACATGGTCCAGGATGGCTGAAGCACATGGCCAATGACAATAAGGCTGGCCTGTCAATCAAGAAAGGCCTGTCTGGTAGCCTGCCTGCATCACACCCTCTGGAATTCCTGACTGGCTGCAGCACCTATCACTCTGGCTAGGAGGGCATGGAGTGGTCAGAGGACCAGATGTTCCATCTGTGTGAGTGGTCACAGTAACAAAACCAAATTTAAACAGCTGTACAGAGACTCCATTTTGGGGGGAGAGTATGTGTGGGAGTGAGTCATGCAAGTCCGGGGAGTCAGGCCTGCTGCTTGAAGATCTGGTAATATGTGAATTGCGGTAATTATATTCTCTCTTCAGTCATTCTTTTCCTTTTCTCTTTCATTCTTTTTTTCCTCTTTCTCTTACAGGTAACTTAAAAACAATGGAAGTTGTACTTAGCAGAGTTACTGATTGCTTTAGATTGGGTGTTTTTGTGGACCGTGTCTTTGCTAATGCTTTGGTGTAATGCTTTTTCTTGGAGATATGTTACTCTTGTAAACCCTTTTTTCCAAAACACCTATTTTCTCACTAAATTAAAAGAAATTCTCCTAGGGAAAGTGTGATACGGTTTTCTCTGGATACATTTTTGTAGATAATTACAAACCTTTAAAAGATTTTAAAGCCATAAATAAAAGTAATTTTAATTTAAGCTTAGTCATACCTCCATATTTGCAGATTACGGGTCTCCCACAGGTCCCGCGGAACCTTTAATCTGCAAATTCGGGTCAGACATTAATATGGCAAATTATTGCCAGAAATATGGCAACTTTGGAACACTGCAACATCCTCGACTCCTTACAGCAGCAAGTAGTGTGGGAGTTGGGGTTTTTAACCCTTAACTCCAGCAGCTATCACTGGCAGAAGTGCTTTGCCTGAGGCCATGAATATGTACATATGCACATACACATATCTGCACATATGTACTGGCAAGTCCAGGCTGGCTGCTAGCAGAAATGGGGTTCCACATGGGTCCCTGTGTTACAGTTAAAGATTTCCTGACTCCTGGCAGGGCCAGCCAGAGCCAGGGCCGCTTCCTGCAGCAGTGTGGGACTGTGCCATGCCAGGGAATTATGCACCGGTCTGTGAATAACTGAGTAAAGACTGTGGAAAAAATTTCTGCAGAAAACTGAGGATGCGAATATGACAGCACGAATAACTGAGGTATTTCTGCATGACCGAGGTTGGACTTGATGACCTCTATGGTCTTTTCTAACCAAACTGATTCTGTGATTCTGTGACCTCTAACATGGGCTGTTACAGCTGTTTATATCACATTTCCTCCACACAGTAAATACATTAGTTACATAGTTGTATTACAAATGCAAATGAGAAAGTCAATAAACACATACCAACAAAATTTTTCCATGAGAAATGATTTTCTGTCTGCTTCCATGACTGTGGCCATGCTATCAGAACCGTGTTGTGCTTCATCCCTCCTAGACCAGCTGACTGAATCAAGTAGGATATGCCATCTCTGAAGTTAGGGGACACCACAATCTGGCAAAATCCTTTAGTCTTTTCTATTCCCATTAAAGCTTTAATATTCTGCAAAAGAAAGATTAAACATGGGAAAATACAATCATCAACACCAGATAATAAACACCAGAAGACGGGATAGCACTAAATAATAGTAAAACTTTATCAACATATCATTAATTCCAAAAAAGTGAACATGATTCTTTGAAAATTAGAGCCCAAAACAATACCCCCCCAAAAGACACCAAACAGTTTTTTCATTACTCAACCTTTTATTTCCAAAGAAGAGTGAATAAGACACAAGTAAAAACAAAGATAAATAAAGTAAGACTGCTTCAGGTAAAAGCACTGTCTGACAAAGCAATACAGTTGATTCTTGAATACCACAGTACCACGGGTCTTCTTCCTCCCCTGCAAAGCCTTCCATCCCCATAGAATGGCAGCTCATTAACATGCAAGTTTGCCCTGCACACTCACACCACCCTCCAGCACTCCGGCATTGTTTGGGCATTGCCTTGCTGTGTGTCGATGTTTGTGTTGGCGCTTCCTGGTGCCTGCAGCCACCCCACACCGGGAAAAACCTCTTTTCTGCTTGGCCGGGGACAATGGTGCAGGGAGCCGCCTGCGCCACTGTCCCGGTGTCTCTCTGAGTGGGTAGAATTCGTGTCTCCATACTCAGGATAGATTGCTGCCCCGAGAAAGTCTCAGACACCATGTCTAACCTGAGAGTGTTTAAATCTTTCATAACTGCACGAAGCCTCCTCACTCAGGGCAGAGCCAAGGGGAGCGGGGGACAGGCGCAGCCCCAAGTGGAGCCAAGGGGAGGGGGCATGGGCTGGTGCGGCCTGGAGTGGAGCTGAGGAGAGGACGGGGGGGCCGGCACGGCCCGGAACAGAGGGGCAGCACGGGGCCAGCGTGGCTCGCCACGGGCAAAACAGTGCGCCCATGGTCTGTATGGCATGGCATGGGGGTTGATTTGAATATTCATGACTGTCAGGTCATGAGGCGCAGTCACAAAACGGGCCTCCTTAATTGCTGAAAAATCACGCCGTGAAGATGTGAAGCCACTATCTGGGGGGCACAAAGTGGTAGAGGGCTGACTGTATAATGCTTGGATTGACAAGTCTTTCTTTCGGAATTGGAAAAGTATAGAAAAGTATGATGCCAAGTACTTTAGGAGAAGAGGTTGCCAAAGTTCCTTAGACACCTTTGACATTAAAAGGCTGGTAATGTATTGTGCTGGTTTGAATGTCGTTTTCTTCTTCCCTGGCAGCAAGGGGGCTAACTAGCAGAGGTAATGCCAGCCAGTTCCAGCCTGGGCCCACTGCTGGCCAAGGTCAGGACAATCAGGATAGATAGAGGCACCTCTGTGATAACATATTTAAGAAAGGAAAAAAAAAAAGTACAGTGATCCTCCGTTACTCTTGGGCTATTGCTTCTGGCCCTCTTCATGCGAGTCTTGGAATCCACAAAGATAGCGAACCCACTAAGTATTCCAGTAGGCCACGCCTGTAGCCATGCCCCCTCCCCTAATAAGGTCTGGGGGACGGTCCTGAGGATGTGGCTCCCTCTGTAAGGCCTCATTAACGCAGAAGAAACGCCTTTTGCCACCTCTCAGCTCCAGGAATAGAGCTGCTTTTCTGCAGCACAGAAACCGGCTGGGAGCCAGGAAGCCGGCACCCACCCCCCCGCAGGATCCTGCCACTGTCCTTTCCCTGCTGCGTCTGTGCTTGGTTTTAACGGGGTTGCTGGTGTGTCTCTTTTGTTCAAACACAGTGGAGATGGCACGCCTCTCCAGAGCAGGACTCTGGGGGAGACTTGGGAATGAGCTCAGTGCTGGCCAGGGCTCACAGCTGCGCTGTGCTGCCATGCCCGGAAGTGCCGGCATGGCGATGGTCCCTTTTTGCTGGCAGCGCTCCCAGCTTCATGTAGATGGGACTGGTTCCCCTTTCTCCTAAACGGTGAGAATGAAGCATGTACGGCAAGTCTGGTGGGCGGTGATGGTGGGGGGGACCAATCATATATTCATAAACTCATTATATATTCACAAGCTGATGGGTTTGCACTACATTCCGCACACGTGCCGAGGTCGCACAGGTCGCTGAAAAATCACCCGCAACTATTCGTATCCAGCAAATTATGGATAGCAACTATGTGGAGGATCACTGCAGTAACAGCAAGAAGATGGCCAGAGAGAAGCTGTGAGAGGTTTAACAGCAACGTAGGCACCAAGGCCAGGGGTAAAGGAGGGGGAGGAAGTGTTCCAGGCATCTCTGCAGCTTGTGGAATGGACCATTGTGAAGCAGACTGTCTGCCTGGAACCCATGGAATAGAGAGAGAGAGCACAGGGATGCAGAAATCCACCTGTGGTAATGGAGACAGAGCCCACGCCAGAGCTGGAGGATGCTGGAGGAAGGCTGCAGACATGTTGGAGCCCACATTTGGAGCAGAGATCAGCAAAGATCCTAGGAAAGACGTAGCCCGTGGAAGAGGAGTCCACCCTGTGTGATAGAACTGTACCTGGCAGGATCTATGTGCTTTGGGATGGGGCCCAGAAATGAAGCAGCGCAGCCAGTGCTTAAAGGACTGCATCCTGTAGTGTGACCCTCAGACAGCAGAGTATGGAAGAGCTGTTGCCCCTGGGCTCGGAATCACGCTGGGAAGGGCCATGAAAGACTTTCTCTCATGGAGGGAGATCCTACGAAAGGCAGGGAAATGGGTTCCTACCCTGAACCGGTCAGAAAACACCAACTGCCAGGCTTTCCCCTAGTCCTATTCCCCCTTTGTCTCCTGGAGGAAAAAGGGAATGTGATATCCGTGTAAGAGAAGGAGGGGTAGGAAAAAAAGGGGTGCCTTTAAGATGATACTTCTCATGTTAAGCTCTGCTCTTGTTAGAAATAAAGAAATCCTTTATATTCCCCACTTACAGCTTGTTTTGCCTGTGACAAACCCCTTCAGTTTTTCTTCTTTTCCTCTATTCTCCTATTTGTATGGGGGGGGTGGGGGTGAAATGAAGTGAGAAGGTGGTTGTGGATGAATCTCCGACATTCAGCCAGAGTCAAACCACGACATGTATTCAGCTCCCAACATGGAAAAATAGATGTGCAGGAGGCAGTTGGAACCATTTGCAAAATAATGACAACATAAACAGATCAGATTAAATATCCCACATTTTTTTACTTTCAAAATGCCTCTCCTTCATTTAAACACTAGATACGTAACCAAGTAATTTAAAAGATGTATTCAAAATGCTATCAAAGTTGACTATGGAATATCAGCTTTGGCATTTACTATTTTCTAATTAAATAACTTTTAACAACCCCATCATTATCGATTTTTGTGGGAGATCAGCATGGCTTCAGAAGGAAGCGACAGTATATTGATATTTGGAGTTTCAGAACCACCAAAATTCCTGCCAAAAATAATAAGGAAGAGATTTGATCACAAAATGCCTGGAGCTGCCTCAGTGTAGCTTCACATTAGAAACTGTGTTTAATAGAGGAAAAAAGTATTTAGAGAATCTCCTAGGCAAAAATAACAATTATCTGTGCAAACACTATCTTTGAAGGTCTATCATTTTAAACAGGTGTTTTTTTCTTTTTAGAAGACAGACAGGAGAAACCTTGATTTCCTTCAGGTCTCCTAGAAACACTTTCTGGTTAAAACTTTCCAGAACCAGTGAGGCCTCCAGATGCACAAACTTTTACAATTTATCTTAATTTCCATTTTAAAAGCAATAGTTTTCTGAACCTTAAAACCAGGTCTGACTTTCTAGAGAACTCATGGATTAGGCTTCCCTTAAATTAACCCTTTCACCTCTCAGAAACATAGCTAACTAAGTTAAGCCCACTACGGATAACACTTCAAATCCTTATGGGTAAACACTTTCTGTTTAAAGAGGGTTTTTAATTTTATTTCATACCTGATTTTGTATTCTCTAATTTTCTATTCACATATGTTGATAGTAACAGCTTAGTAACAATTGGTCTCTTCACTCTGGCTACAAGTGATAGAACAAGAGGACACAGTCTTAAACTGCGTCAGGGGAGATTTAGACTTGACATTAGAAGGAACTTTTTCACAGAGAGGGTGATCTCACAGTGGAATGGGCTGCCCAAAGAGGTGGTGGAGTCACCGTCCCTGGAGGTCTCTAAGAAAAGGTTGGATGATGTACTTGGTGGCATGACCTAGATATTAGGGTAGTGTGTTATAGGTAGGATGGTGTGTTGGTAGCAGGATGGCAACAAGTTAGGTAACAGGTTTGGCTAGGTTAGGTAATAGGTGATAGGTTGGACTCGATGATCTCTAAGGTCCTTTCCAACATTACTGATTCTGTGATTCTGTGATTCTGTAATTACTTTCACAATAGTATATCATTGCTAGACTTTTCCCACCACGTTTTGAATCTAACTGCTCTCATAGAGCCTTTTCATGTGGTATCAGATAGGTCATCTGGCTTTATGCTTTATTTTAAAATCCATTATGGACAAGCCAAAAGGGAGAAAAAGAAAACTGAGAGAAAATGTGCAGTTAGCTATGTCAAATCCATTTCAACATCTCAAATGCTCATCTATTTTAGACATACCAGATCTGAATACATCACAGGTGTTTTTACACAGCTTTGTAGACTATTTGGATCAAAATAGTAGGCATAGCAACTGATACTCTTTTGAACAACACTGAAGAAATTAACCTAATTTGGAAGACATAATGGTAATCAAACCCTATTTTTGGTGGTTTTATTCAATAAAATACAGGAAACACAGTATTTTCTCCAAATATTTCCCCATTCTATAAAAATAGGCATAGGAGAGTTTGCACAGGTAAGCAAATACAATTACTACTATTAAGGAAACATCCAAATTAAATTCACTTGTGTTTGTAAATATAGTTAGATGTCATCTTAAATTACAAGACAACTGGTCATTTTTTCCTACCTCATCCTATCTTCTCTGGAGACATGGGATAAATGGGAAACAAAAATAAGAAAGAAAGTGAAGTATCTCAAGAAAGATTCTATTTATACTTTTCTGGCAAAGACTGCTCCTAATCCTAATTCTGCTATGTCTTTCTAGAACAATGTAGAAGATCACATCATTATATGTCCTATACCAAACATCTGCATTTGTTAGCTAAATGTTACATTATTTTTGTTAAATATATGCTGTTTTCTTTACAAGGTAATCTGTTAAAACTCTATCACTTTGGAGTTCTTTTCCAATAATGTAATTAGATTGTAACAGCAGGGCTCTCAAAAAAAAAAAAAAAGCTAAAAGGTATTGTCTCATCCTACTGGAGAATTTTATAAAACATTTTGCTATGTACACAAACTTATTCTTTTTATGCAACGATTGATTGTGCTGATAGCAAAAATAGATGTTTTATTCAATATTTACAACAGTTAGTTCTAATTCAAGGTATGAGTTATCAAAATCCAGATTCAACATTTAAATATTAATGTAAATTACAAGTATGTGCAAGCTGTCTTTTACATACCTCTTCAGCTTTCTGAGTTTCTGTACATTTATCTAAGTAGATTCCCTGAAGCACAGAGCCCACAATTGTCAGTCCTTTACCAGCCTTCAACTGAGATGTGAATGAAAGCAGTCTAGGGTGTTTCACTGACTGCTTATTATCCAAGTTTAACAAGACCAAAAGTTGAGGTCTGCCAAACAAAAATAACAAAAAAGTAACCAATCAAAAAAAAGTTAAGCACATATATATATTTATAAGCAAGGAAGAACTGTGTACCTGTGAACTGAAAATTTTAAATTAACAATTAATAACATGGAGAGCTGAATTCAATGCAAAGCAGTCAACTATTAAGCAAGGAAGCCACAATTTGTAATAGCAAGAACACTTCAAGTACAGAATACCTCCATAAACCACCATACCATCATTCTGACAAGTTCCCTCAAAGAACCGTTTCGTCAACAAAATTACTGAATCAGTTAGCACCTTTCCAATGTCATCTAGTGCAATCTGCTGTTTGAAATGACTAAATATTGAATACACACCACATTATTTACAGTTCCACCCAGTTGGATTCTGCAAACATCCAGACATAGAGATGATATCAGCTCTGGGTAACCGCTTCAATGCTTAATTATTTTATCATTTTCTCTCATTCTCATATACTGCTGTAAGGAACCTGACTCCATCTTCTCAGTAGCCTTCTTTTACAGTTTTTGCATATTTACTAGTTAGTTATAACAGCTTTTAGTCTCCTCTTCAGCCTCCTCTAAGTGCAATAAGCATAGTTCCCCTTAGACTCTCCCCACAGGAGACATGCTCCTGTGCTCCAACAATCATCACTGTTGTCCTATCCAATCCAGTTTATTGATAACATTCCTATATTGGAGTGCATAAACCTCGATTAAATATTCTGGATGTATTCTAATGAGTGCTGAACAGGAAAAAATATTATCTCCCAATGTATTTACTTCTCAATGTACTATCTATGCTCCTGTCAATACAGTACAGCATGTCACTGCCAAGACATACTGCTGGGATTTTGATCTACTAGGAACCACAAGTCCTTTTTACCAGGCAGGTATCCAGTCTTGTATCACTGCACTGGACATGCCTGTGCCAGGTACTGAACTGTACACTTACTTTTCTGTATTTTCTGACCTTATCAACTCATTCTTCTACCCACATAGGTCCATACAAAAGGACAGTCAAACCCTTAACCATACTGATAGTACCTAAGTTCAGTTTCAACTGTATATGAGATGAGGATGCATTTTATTTCCTTGAATCAATATCCAATCTGCTTACTTTTCCCAAAGCAACACTGCTACAAATTCAAAAGACTGATGAAGAGTTGGAGCATACTTCCCATCTCAAAACTAGCACATTTTGAGGTGTAGCAAGACGGTCCAGTTCTAGTGATTACATTGACACAATAGGATAACTGAAGCAGTCAGATATTTAACAGGAATGTCAATACTTCATTACATTGGTGCCTCTGAGATGCCACGTTCATCAGTACCAGGACAAATGGCAAAACAATGCCATTACATTGAAGGGCAACAGAACATTGCACATGTATGCGCTCCAGTATACTATCACTTAGCAGTGACTATATTTGAAGTATTACATTATATTCATCAGAAGTGACGATGTGCAAATGTCCTTACATTTTTAAATGTTAAGTAAATTTTTATGTTTGCTTTTAAGAAAATTTATGGTTTAGCAAGTAAAAAATATATATTGCAAAACCAGCAGTGGACATCTAACTTCATTACATATAAATGGACAGTAAATGTGAGGCTTTGTTTTAATGACATCTAAGCAATTTAGAAAGTGCTACTATTGAATTAAGCTATATAAAAAAAGAATGCCACAAAAAGGGACTTAAACAAATAAAGGATCTTGAATAAAGATATTTATTCAATGTGTTTCAGAGAGTACATATACAGAAGCAAAAACCCCACACTTATGGAATTGAAGCATTTCTTCCATAGAGACAGTAAGATTCGATGTTTCTTTGAATCTGAAAATCTATAAATAATTAGATATTAAAATTCTTCTGCAGTTTCAAAAACCATGTCAACACTCACAGGGATTTAAGTTTTAGTTAATTTGCCCATATTTACAGCAAAATTACATGTTGACCATAAAATGCATTGTATTGCAGCAAAATAATACTATTGCAATGACATCGTTGCCGTGCCCAAGCTAAACCACTATTTTAATGGTCACTTTCACTATAGCCATTAGCTTTACCAGCAGTATTTTCAATATATTTATATATTTCAAGAATTATATGGCCTTGGAAAGCACAGGACTCTACCTCCAGTTCTTGGTGTGAGGGGGACCATCTTCCACTCGAAGCAAAGCATAGCGAGCTGCATTCAAGGACAGTCCTCGGATTCCATCGCCCCATTCTTTTTCCGCTCTTCAGGATACAGAACAGATTCAATTAACAATGTCCCATTTATATATGCAAATGAAGTACTTTTTCTCATATGGAGGATAATGGGAAAAAAAAGATCACTTTTTTTTCATGAATGCATAAAATCCCTTGTCTTGCAGATTTAAATCAAGACTGAAGATTAATCAAGGTGAGGCAGCTTCAGGTCCCTTCAAGGTAAATCTTTTCCTAAGTTTTTATTAGTATTTACTATGGACTGTTTTATTAATACTTCAAAAGACTTTTTGTAATCACAAGAGCTACTTAAGTTGCTTTTTAGCACTACAGTGAAGGAACGGTTTTAAAGCAGAAACATTAAGTGAAACTTGACTTTGTATGGATTAGTGTAGTCTATCTTCACCTCAATACCACCTCTACAACTTTCTCCACTTCCTTTCCTTCTTAGCTTCTCTCTTAGATAAACCTGAATCTCCGTCCATCCTCCTTTTCAATCCAATTTTAATCTCCTTACATTTTCCAATCCTTTTAATTCCAATACAGTAACACTTCACTATTTTGTACTTCAAATGTCACTACCTCACTCCTTCCTGGGTTTTCTTTGGATTTTTGGGAGGTTTTGTACCCCTCCTGTGGTGGAGGAGCCCAGCAGCACACAGGCAGTGCAGCATAGCCCTCCAGGTGAATGCTTGACCCTGCACTCATCTCTGGACTGCTCCTGCTGCCAGTGCCCAGTGCCCCCGTGTCACTCCCACCACCACTCCCACAGACCTCACACCGCTCCCGGCAGGACAGGCCGCATTTGTGTACAGTATACAGAACCCGATTTCATAGTTTTCACATTTCATGTGGGGGATCTCAGAACCGAACCTCCACGATATTCAAGGTATTAACTGTATTACACTACTGAAGATTGAAAGTGAGAAGGAAGGTGGATTCTACCATGGCAAAGAGTCCCTAACCCTAACCCTAATTCTAACTCTAACCCTAACCTTTCCTCCCTCTTATTTTCATTCATGAGTTCTCACTGAACTTTGCTACCTCTAGCAAAGCATCTCTTTCTACAAGGCAAATGTTCAGATATGTGCCAACAATTGTAGAGCCTGTATACAACTTCGGATGTATGCATAATTTTATGTATGTGCATGCCTATATACATGCACACAAGCAGAACTGTTACCATCTGATCTGACTTCCTCGCTGAAATAGAGAAATTAATTTCCTTATTATTAGTCCATTAAATAGAGATGCTACAATCCAGGAAAGCATCTAATCTTGAAATGGAGATATTAAAAAGTCGAGAATCCACACGGTGGAGCAGTTTATACCAGCTGAT
The DNA here is from genome assembly GCA_013390025.1 of Pitta sordida. Taxonomy (NCBI): domain Eukaryota; kingdom Metazoa; phylum Chordata; class Aves; order Passeriformes; family Pittidae; genus Pitta; species Pitta sordida. Next base: position 70,962 of record WEKX01015163.1, on the reverse strand, counting down.
CCACTTAAAACTTGTGCTTAATCAATGATCAAAACAAGTGGCCTTGCTTCAATTCCCTGCTTCAAGATCTTACTGTTTGCTTTCAACACAGGGTATATTTCCCTAAAAAAAAAAAAAAAATGTAACAGTTCTGTAATAGTTGCTGCTTGATATTGAGAGGTGACATTCCTTAAGTACCAAAACTTTGCACCATCATCTCTGCTACAATATAAGTTTCCCAGACTTATTGGTTCCTATTTCAATTAGTTCTGGCAGTTGAAAAGTTTAGCACAGAGCTTCCAGAGAAATTAGAATCCGGAAACTTACAACCCTTAACAGAGATAGGATCTTACCTTGTTTCAAGGAATACTCTGAACTTTATGACTTCAGTTGTATCTATGTTACAGAAAAGTGCTTTTTGCTGAATGTTAAAGATATTAAATATAGAATAAATAAGATATATGATCTTACCCTCTATATTCTATGTATTTGTATATACATCCTGCGATTAGCATGGCAATCAAAGCATAGTACCAAGAGCAAATGAACATCAAGGCAAGACATAAACTCATCCCCAGGAATGAAAGAGTCCTAAAAGAAACCATTTTTTTCCATTTTTTTAAATAGGCATGCAAATGTTCTACAAAGTCAATTTCTTATTTAAGCTAACTTCCAGAAAGGCCTTTCTTCTTCAGAGGCCATTTTATAGCTACTATAAACTAAAAATACATTGTCCCAATTTCACATTATTAAAAGTAAAACACATTCTGAACGTTTGTGTGACACAAATAATACAACTGAATTAGAAATAACAATAGATTTACTAAATTTGTCAGAGCTGAAACTTTATCAGTACTAAGTAAGGTCAGTTTCAAAACACACTGCTGTCACATACTGTTGATTTAAGCTAAAAAATATTGCAAACAATACTAGCATTGTTTCTTCCAGTAAAAATTGTTGATTACTTGAAATTAAATTTGATTCATCAATTCTGTTCTTCACTTCTGTTGTGGTCTGTCTCTTATACAATAACACAAGACAGTAGAAGAGAATACAGAAAACAATCATTCAAAGGCTGTAAGGAAAGAACAACTGTAAGGTGAAAAAATTACAGAAGCATTTCCAGACTAAAGTCTGTTTGCCTGGTTTGTCCACACTATTGTCAAAGGAGATGTAAAGCATCACAGAATGGACAGTTTTGTGTATACTTTTAGACACAACAACACCCCAAATTTCTTTTCACCCAATTTCCAAATTAGAGCTAGTTTTCACTATACTGACAAAGAATGTCAGAAGACCCAACTTTGGTTTGGTACCTTTAGTTTACTTCTTTAGTACCATGCAAGCATTGAGTTCAGCTATCAACTAAGGGAGTGAGTTCTATGTCATCTGAGGACATCAATCTTGTAATTTGTCTTATAGTACAACAGCTGCTCTTTCATGCCTGAATTAATCCAAGATTCTATTTTCACTCAAAAAAAAAAAATCCCATCCCAATTCTGGCCAAAAATTCCAACACTTGCTTTGAATCAGCTGGCTCACTGATCCCTCTGAGAAAATCAAAAAGAAATTGTTGCCAAATGTATATATTTGGAGGGTTAGATGCCAAACTAGTGTGTGCTTACTGAGCTCAAACTACGACACTTCATTTTCACTCAACTCTTTAAAGGGAAAAATAATAAGCAACTCTTACATCTCAGAATCACAACAATTTATCTTCTATATGCTCTAATCTTTAAGATATTTCAGCACTAAAACTTCTCAACAAAATTACTGTTAATTAAATTATATGTTTTTAACATACAGTTAAAAATGATCAGGAAGTTTCCCAGTCTTAGTTTGAAATGTCTAAACTCTTAAAACATTAAAAAAAAGACTAAACAAAAACCACCCTCACTTCTTGGATTATTGAACTTGACTGACTTTGTGAAGTATCTACTTGTTTACTTCAGTTACCAAATGCAATGTCCAGAGCATATTTAAATACCAGTGATCATATCATCAATGAGCCAACTGATGTATACTGAGATTTTTTCTGTACAAGTTTTAATATTTTTTTGCATAACCAAAATGAAAACCAATTTTCATCAACATTTTTATCAGTTCTCTTATCTATATATGTATAAAAGACAGATTTTATGGATTTTTTCATCCTCATTTTCACAGAGGATTTCTTGGCTTATAAGCAATATAAAATGTCATCCTGTAATGCCTTCCCGAACCATGTACATTAGCCACATGTTTTCACGATCACTTGTTATTACTAATACTATTCCAAACACATGAAAACAAATGTGGTGTTCAAAGTATTCAGTGCATGACTCATTTGAGTCAGAATGATTTTATTATTGCAATAAAATCAACAATTTAGTGCTGTATAGTTATTTTTAACTCTTCTGAATGAAGAAATATTTCCTACCAGTGGTAATACTTGAAACGAGGTCTCCAGTTGGGAGTTCGTAAAAGTGTCTGAACTGCACAAGCCAGATTTACAAACATATAGCACATAAGGAAAAACCTGTTAAGAAAAAAAAAGCATTTTCTAATAAGATATTAGCTAGACAGACGTGCATTAAAATGGTGAACAATCAAAAAAAGTGTAGGAATGTGTCCATTTTCCTGTACACTGTGTTCACAGTGGACAACAGAACACAAGATTAGACTAAGATTACTTATAGAATATTAGGCCTTAAAATACACTATTAGCATAATATAGAGCCTCAAACAAATATTTCAGAAACAACATAGCAAATAACTGGTAGTCATAGTATATCTTTTTTGACTGGGACAGACTTAATTTTCTTTATAGTAGCTCATTTGGTGCTATGTTCTGGACAAAGTCAGTAAAATAAAATTCAGTTCATATCCTAAAATATTAAATGGTTTTGTCTATTTCTGTTAGATGCATTTGACCTAAAATAGCAGGAATTCTTACTTCAAAATCCCCTGGTTTTTTTCAAGTTGAACATATTTTTATTAGCATTCAACAACTCCATCATGGAAAAAGTTTTTTCTGCCTAGAAAGTTGCTCCAGCCAGAACATTTTGTTGTTTCAGATTATCTCCAGGACCAAATAGGAATATAGTTTGCTAAAAAACAAAGTCTAGGAAGTATTATTTAAAAAAGAAAAACAATTCTCTAGTTAATTAAAAAATAAAATACTATTTAATTTAAGAACACAAACTACCACATTCATACTTACATTGAAAGAATTGGTGCTACACTGTCCAATGAGGCTATCAAAATTCCTATTTCACAAATACCAGCAGTGAGGAGCAGAGCCCAAGTTGGTTCTCCATTTGCTTTTCCATGACCAAATATCTATTTCAATTCAAGTAAACAGTAAGATTAGGGAAAGCTATTCACTATACAGTTATGAACTATGGTGGAGATCATGAACTAAGTTCTAACTGAAACTAAAAGTAGTTTAGAGTTACACCTTGGTAATTCGTGCCGTCATATTTGCGGCCTCATCGACTCAGGGATTTCTTTTCCGCGAATCTGCCTCAGTGATTCGTGGAGCTTCCTAGTTGACGCATGTGTGGTGTTTGCTTCGCCAAGGGGCGGCACTAGTGCTCCCTGTGCAGTGGGACTGGCACACCCCTCCTGAGGTGGGTAGGTAGCGCCTCTTGCTTGCTGGGGACAGCCACAGATCACCCCCTTATGAGCGTTACGGAGGTTACGTGGTGTTTATAAGTCCCGCGGCAGCTTCAGATGTGCTGCAGTCCTTTTCCTATTCCTGTGTGTCTCTGTGGCCAGTCCCTATCAGGAAAGGCTTATACATACTACACAGCGCTGCGTTGCGTGTCGCTGTGTATTATGCCTCAGAGCACACGGGGCCCCTTCAATGCTGGCTGCCCCCAGTCTGCTTGGAGCTGTGGGCAGGCACTGAGACCCAGAGTGGCTCTCTTATGAGTGTTCTGGAGGTTGCATGGCGTTAAATAAGTCCCGGCATGCATTTAGATGCCATGGCCCCTGCCCTGGGAAAAGCTTATGCACGTGTACATAGTCTAACACACACTGCCGTGGCATGCCTCAGGGCACACAGGGCCCCACGTTGGGATGCTTCAGTGTCAGCTGCCCTGGCTGCCCTGGGCAGGCACTGAGACCCAGCGTGGCCCTGCAGAAGTCACACCCTCCCCTATCACTCTAAGTCTAGCCGGGGGACTGACCCCCGCTGAGCATTGGCTGAGTGCACACGGGGCCCTGCTCTGTTTTCTCCAGTGTCCATCCCAGTGCCACTGCTGGCAGTGTGGCCACTGCGGGCACTCCAAACAGCGGGTTTGATAACATTAAACTGTTGAGAAAGTCTGTATAAAAGCTTCCACAGCCGCCCACAGATGGGCTCACACACAGGGACATGTCTGTCTATGCCTGGCCAGGGTCTCCCGGCTGCCTGGGATCTCACACTCATGACCACTGCCCGGCCGCGGGTGCCTGTCACCTGACAGGGGCCTGGGCCCTGTCATCAGCCCCGGCCATCCGGCCACCCCTGCCAGGAGTGAAGAAGCCTTAAACTGTGACACATGGCTCGGCATGGGTCCGTTCGACCGGTTCGGCAGCAGCCAGGCTGGACTTGCCAGCACATATGGACATATGCGTAGCCTTAGACTAAGCACTCCTGCCTGTGCTAGCTGCTGCATTTAAAGGGAAAATACTCCTAGCTGTAAGGGGCTTCGGAACTTTGCAGGGCTGCAAAGTTGCCATATTTACGGCAACAATTTGCCATATCAAAATTTGCGGATTTAATGTTTCACAGAAGCCTCACAAGACCCAAATCCCGCAAATCCAGAGGTATGACTGTATTAGTTACAAAAGAAAATGATGCAACATATACCATGAAAAGACAAAACTAAAATTGCAAACCACTCATTTCCTATATGAAAAATTGTTACTAAAGTAAGCAAGGACTACCTAATATTGCAGTCCTATTACAGCTACCACTGAAATATGTATTGTTAAGTAAATAAAAATTCCTACGCATGAGAGAGTTATGCTTAGTAAAAAGCTAATATGGTTGAGAGCAGTATTTTTTGTAACGTAGAAATCAGCTGTCAATTCAGTTCTTATGAACGTAATATTGACCTTTAAAGAGGACTTAGATAAGCCTATGATCCTGCATAGAGCCCAACCAAAAATCATTTTGCATGTGGTAATTTCCTTTGTGGAGAATTCTATTCAGCTACACTGGCGACAGATGGCAAAATGCCTCATCTTAAGTTCCAGCTCTATTTATTCTCCTCCATATTCCTCCCTTCAATTAGAGATTAAGCCCTCACTTACTTTCCGTACCATCATCTTTCATTAGCTTCCTGTCATCCACCAGTTTCCCTACCATTATACGTATTAAACCTCCCCCCTTTTTTTTCTCCTCATGTTTCAGCTCTTTTGGTTTGTTTTTTGGGTGTTCTGTTTTGTTTTAATATGTCATACTCTTCCTCTTGTATTACTTTCCTTGCTTTCATTTCCCTGAGAGTCCGTCCAGCAGTTACATCACTCCAAAATTGCTAGCACATCTCAAGTCTCAAAATCCCTTTTTAAATACTCTGCTTCGCTTCGCTTCCCTTTCTGTCGGGTTTCAAACCACATTTTCTTTGCTTCCAATTCTTCACTCCTTTCAAATCTAACCCTGATGAGGTATAATCATACTGTCATCCACTCAGTCAGAACCAAAATTTTACTTCAGGCAACAGTGAATTTTTTGTTATGTCTCTCTCAATACTTAGAGCGTTTACAACCCCTTCCATTGACAAGTCAAACTCCACCACCACTCAGTCTTCCAAACCAAGCATATTTAATATGTTTACCTCCTGTTACAGATACAGATCATCTTGCAAGTCTTGAGGTAAGCTTTCAAACTCCAAACTACACCACCACTACACCACTACTGAGATCACAGCTTTGCTCTCAAGACACATTTGGAGTTTTATTTATTTATTTTTAACTCAAGTCTAGCTGCCTAGGTTTTACAGAAGCAGCCCAGCAAGCATTCTCTCATAATCTTCTGTTTCCCAGCTCCATCAAGAAAAGTCTGATTTATTTATTTTTAAAACATGCATGTATATGTTGGAACAATCTTGATCTTTGCAGTCATGCTATAGAATTCTATTGTGACATAGCTTACAAAAATTAATAAAAATTAGAATTTTATCTCTATGATACAAGAAGTATTATGCAGTTCCATAGTGAGATTAGATCAACTCACAAACACAGCCAGTAGGCAAGAAAGTTGTTAGTTACTATTAAATAATTTATTTCCATGTATTATAGACTTATACAGTCAGGTCTCCTAAACCACGGAACCGCGGTCTTATTTGGGTCCTGCAAAGCCCCACTTCCACATTGAATCCACATGAAATCCACTTTAGTACAGTGGTAAGTGTCCCCACCTGGCGTGTGGGAGACCCGGGTTCAATTCCCGCCAGGGAGACAGTGTTGAGAGTTGGACTCGATGATCCTTGTGGGTCCCTTCCAACTCAGAATATTCTGTGATATTTCTGTGAATGGCAGCTCATTAATATGCAAATTTGCCCCGCACAATCACACGGCCCCCCAGTGCTGTTTCAGCACTGTGCTGCTGTGTATTGGTTACCGTGGTGGCTGTGCTGGGGGCGTAAAAGTGGCGGGGCCGCTGCTGCCACCATCCCAGGGCCAGGGAAAGCTGCAGTGCTGCCACTGCCACCACCATTCTGGGGCTGGAAGGAAGCAGTGGGGCTGCCGCTGTCCTGGAGCCGGGGCGAAGCAGCAGGGCGGCTGCCGCTGCCACCGCAACTGTGTGGGTTGATTTACATATTCATGACTGCCTAATTGAATACTCATGCATGCCAGGTCACACATGCGCAGTTGCGAGAAGTGGCCTCCCTAATCACTGAAAAATCATGCCACTAGGATGTGAAGCCACAATATGGGGGGCACGAAGTGCAAGAGGGCTGACTGTATTCTCAGTTTGTAAATACTCGCTTTTATATGTAAGAACAAATATATTGAAGCTCAAACCTTGTCCTGCAATAGCCAAATTTGTACACAAATAGAACTGAGCTCCAAATCTTTTCAGAACAATTCTATAGAAACACCATAAATAATACCTCGTGGTTTTTTTTTCCTTTACAGAATAGAAGCCACATTTGAAGCACTGTAAGGAAAAAAGAAAATCTTACTTGAATAAACGGTACAATGCCATCCCTTGCAATGGCCTGCAATAGACGGGGTGCACCGGTGAGACTCTGGAGACCTGCACCACATGTTGAAAAGAACGAACCAATCACAATAACCCATGGAGAAGGCCAGGCCAGTGTACCAACCACTAGATTTCCATTAACTGCTTCTCCAAACCTTAGGAAAGAACAGGAGAAAAAAAAATAATTAAAAAAAAATCAGTAACCATTAAAATAACTTTTACTACTTGTGGGCTTCAATGCCCACATTTCAATCTTTTAAAACAACACCACTTTTTAACAATAAACACCATGTTACAGTATGGAGTACAGGATCTCCCAACGAAGAAATCTCTGTATGCTGCTATTTCAAAGAAAACATTATAACTGCTTCACATTAAGTGCTGCCTCTAAGCAGACATGCACCTATTATAAGGCTGTTATGGTTTAGGGGGTTTTCTGCTGCTCTGGTAGCGAGGGGGTTAACAGCTCAGCTCTGGCCTGAGCTCTCCGTGCTGCCATGGCCTTCAAGGTTAGAGATAAAGGCAGGCGTCTCTGCCGAATAACATACTTGGGAGAGAAGAAAAAAAGGTTCAGTAGTAAGATGTAGCGTGCCAGCTCAGAACCTGCGTCGGGAGGCTGAGAGATTTGAAGGCCCCCAGGCCCACAAGAGAAGGGGTAGAGATGTTCTTCCAGGCATCCCGCTGCTGCTTGTGGATTGGACTGACCATGGTGAAAACCTATGGACCAAAGAGAGAGAACCAGGACCGCAGAATCCGTCTAAGCATTAAGACTGAAGATGGAGAGGTAAAAACTGGACAACACTGCTGNCTTTATGTTCTTTATTTATAGTTTTGCCTTGCTTCTTTTGCCTGTGACCAGTTTTATTTTGTTTTCCAGTTTTATTTTCCAGTTTGTTTTTTTAGTTTTCTCCTTCATGAGAAGTTGGGGTGGATCTCTGGCATCCAGCCAGGGTCAAACCACGACAAAGGCTTATAAGGCATCTTGGCAAACTTTACAGAACTAACAGCCTTTCCTTTCAATAATGTGACACTGACATACAGACAAGTAAATACAGTAGTCCCCTGTTACTCGCTGGCTGTTGGGTCTGGCCCTCTTCACGTGAGTCCTGGAATCCGCAAGCATAGCAAACCCACTAAGTATTCAAGTGCACCATGCCTGTAGCCACGCCCCCTTCCCTAATAAGGTCTGGAGGACAGTCCTGAGAGCGCGGCTCCCTCAGTAATGCCTCATTAAAGCAGAGGAAACGTCTTTTGCCACCTCCCAGCTCCAGGAAGGGAGTTGCTTTTCTGAGCACAAAAACCAGCACAGCTGGTAACCAGGAAGCCGGCACCGCCCCCCCCCTGCGGATCCGAGTGGGAGCCTAGCCTTCTGCCACTGTCCTTTCCCTGCTGCGTCTGTGCTTGGTTCTGTTGGGGTTTCTGGTTGCTGGTGTGTGTCCCTTGTGTTCAAACAAGGCGGAGGTGGCACACCTCTCCAGAGCAGGACTCTGGGGCAGGCTTGGGGAATGAGTTCGGTGCTCGTCGGGGTGGTGCCAGTGGGTACCGTGGTGCTGTGTGACAGGAGGGACAGCTGAAAAGGCTGGGACAGTCCCTGCTGTTCAAAGGGGCTGCTTTGTTTGGAGTATCTTTTCCCAGAAATGTAACAGCACCGAGCAAAGCTTTTCTGGCAAGAGTGGGTGTGACCAGGCAGTGCCGATCCAGCCGCCCTGGGATGGGGTCTGCCTCCCGCCAGGGCTGTATGCAGGAACATGGGCCAGCAGTGGCTGTGCAGGATGAAAAGAGCTGGTGGCTCTGTGATCTGCTCTTGCAGCAGCTCCTGAGATGCAGGGACGGACAGGAGCCAGCGCAGCACGGGAGGACAGATGCATCCTGTGACGGGAGCCCCTGCAGCCCTGCTTTTCCCTGCGCCTGCTGCCCAGCCCGCAGCTCTCCCCTTCCCTCTCCTACCCTCCCTCTGCCCCACACAACCTACAAGGGAACTTTTTATTTTGGGCAGTGAGGGGGGTTCCGGTGCCAGCACTCTGATGTCAGGAGTCTGTGCTGCTGGCATCGAGACACACTGAGCTATGCCACCTGTGTTCCACTGGTGCCGGCAGAGCTGAAACACGGTGCCGATTCAGTGCCTCTGCTCCTGTCCACCTGAGTTTGCCTATGAGGATGCTGTGAGAGATAGTGCTGAAAGCCTGTCATGAACCCCTGCTGCTTTTGTATTAGTTTTGAATAAAATCCAGCTTTTAACTTAGGGTTCTCCTTCTAGACTAATAAACTAAGTGGTCTCAGCATCACCTCCATCACCTTTCAAACAATACCCCAGTGCCACCTCTTCATCACCAAAACCAAACCTGGGACTCAGGAGAAAAAAGAACCACCCATGAGCTCTGCAAATATGAACTACAATTTTCTTTATCATATTATTAGGCTGGTTCCACTTTAAACATTTATCTTAACTTCTGCTTTTTGAAGGAATACAGTCAGATAAGGGATACAGCCATCTCAGTTTGAAAGACAGACTTTTCCTCCAGTTTTAACTTAAGCAAAAGAAATATTTACCCCATAGATATTTCACAGAAGAGTCATTAATAAATCCTATTAATATAACCCATGATCACATATAGTCCCTGTAAAATTAGAAGTTGAATACGACTTACTTATCTCTTAATATCACACCTTCTATACAGGCACCAAACAACACTATGCAGGAGAGATCTGTTACTAAGACTGAAGGAAGATTACATTATAAATAACCACATAGAGAAAATCCACTGTTTTTCACCAATGAATGAAATGAAAATGTTCATGATAATGAAGTGGGGGGGGGAGGGGAAAGGTGTTTCATGGTGGTTTTTTCTTAGTTTTTTTAGTTCTTCTCTGCTATAATTTTTTAGTTTATGTTCCCTATGGCTGTATTTGATACAAAGTTGATTAGTGAAATATTGGAAGTAGCCAGTTCATGCGTCATGAAACAGAATAGGTATTTTCTTACAAGTAAGTAAGCATTTATGTCCCCTAAGTTTTGAAGGACCAACAAGTTTTGTTGCTACTTGTTTCATTTAAGATTTGATTCTGAGTATAACAACAATCTGCCAACTGAAGCATGATGCTAAAAACCTCTACAACACTTGACTAAAAACATCAATTATATCTTGGAATTTGAAGCTGGTAGAATATAGAATATATATAGTTACAAATAAAATTTTATATATATTTTAATAATATTTATAAACAATATGTATCTTTTAGACAAATGCAAAGTATTTCTTTTGAGGTTAGATTTCATTCATTTCATCCTTAGGCAAATTTTATGACTTTCAAATGAAAAACATATACTGCTATACCTAAGGAATGTAGACTAGAAAAAAGTCACAGCATAAAGGATACAAATAAAAGATGTAGTTGAAATAGCCAAAATTGTTCCAGTAGGAATAGACTTCTGAGCATCCTTTAGGTCTCCGGATCTGTTTGAACCTGCCATAATACCTTAAAAAGAATGAAATTTGTATGTCATAAAAACAATTAATGGAAATCCATGGTAATAACTAATAGAATAAGAACATTTAACTTCAAGCCTGATTTAACACAGGATTACCAATGGAGCAGGCTACAGAAGTTTACTATAACCCTGCAGAAATTCCCAACTTACACTTCCGTTTTATTCAGAAATCTGTGTTCCTACCCACTGTTGAAAAAAATAAATCCTATGAAGGCCAGTTAAAAGACAGATTAAAAAATGAAAAAATATTTTTCAAGCATAACCTCAGAATCAATCTTGAAATGAGAAACATAAGGAGTAGCAAAACATTGGGTATGGATGTTATAAATAAGGATCTAGCAGTTATAGCCAGTGTGACTGAATGCACTTTCTACTAAAGAGACCATCATAATAAGATATGCAAGCAAATCAATAAACTAAAGAATAAAAGTCTAGAAACAAAAAAGGAGCAGGCAAGAAGTAAAAGAATGGTTAAGAAAATCACATGTACACATCCCTGTTTAAATCTAACAACAGAACAGAAGTATTTTCTAGAACATATTGTGACAGACAGGAAAAAAAGCCATACAATAACTGACTTTCCTAGAATTGACCTGACCACTTGAGGCAAAAACATTGAAGTCATTGTCAAGATGTTCCAGTGCAAAAAAACATTGTAAAACTCCATAGAATGAAACCCTAACTATAGGTTCAGCTATGATGAAATGTTCATAAAAGAGTCTGAAGTAAAGAAGTGGGCACAGTGGGGTTCAAACAAGAATACAAAGGGACATTTCCTCTTGGCATTACTCTAGTAAACACTGTTATGTCTTCTTATTGGAGTTCTATTCTGTTACTTGATATTACAATTGCTTCAGCTAGGAGTATTGAAGAAAAATGGAAAAATGTGACGTGTTGCTTCAGTCAAATGTGAGTGAAGAAAAATTAAATACAACTAGTCTAATCTTTAAGCTTGACAAAAAAGTCTCCACGGTTACAGCAGCAAAAAAATATTGGACAGTCTCAGGCAGTTAATGTCTTGAATACTTGAAACAATAATTTTAATACTAAAGTGTTACCTCATGCCTTTGAAGATTAAAATATTATAAAGGTATGCATCTTATTTTGAATAAGCATTTAATAACACATGATGTTTTTGCTTTCTTTCCATACATAGAAAACAGTCCTTAAACTGATTTCTTAAGCCCTATAACCTCCTGAAGTAGTTAGCCACCACCTATGTCTGCCTAGCACCAAAAGGTTTTAGGTACATAACCTTGGACACACAGACTAACAACACCATATGCCACCAATAAACAGCCACACATATGAAAAATACTTCTTTTCCAGCTATAAGTACACATATTCACTCAAGAAAAACAGTTTTATTTACCTGTCACCGATGGGAAATAAATCCCTACAAGCACTGTGAAGTAAGTCATGATGTCTGTAAACACATAAGGGAGTCCACCCATTTTTGTCTCCTCTGATCCAGCAATTGATGGGTGATCTTTTTTCTCAACTATTGATCCCTTTTCTGAATAGGTACTCCAGAGGTTATCTACAGGGTGAGGGGGGAAACAAAAGTCAGTATCATCTCACTGTTTTAGGATATCAAGTAGTAAGAATGCAATAATCATATAAATTAGATGCCTTTTCTTACACAAAAATCATGATGTTTCTTAATATGATTAATAAAAATTTGAACTGGTGAATATTCCCAATGTATGCCAGTAAAAATGCAGTCGTGTATGAGATGTCAGACAAAATTTTCTCTTCCAATAAAGAAAAATTTAGTTATAGAATTAAATAGTAATATATTTGTAGAACATCCACTTACATTGCACAGAGATACTATCAGAATGTATTGTGAAAAAATGAGGAAATAATCTCCAGGTTCAGGCAATCTTAGCACACATTAACGTTTCTTGTTCTTTTTATTCTGAGGAGCAGTACAAAGGAGAAATGCTACTTAACAGTAACTTGAGTTGAGACCTGATGCACAGAATACTCCTGGATAACGATCCAAGATTCAGCTGTTCATGGACTCCAGAAGATCACAGACAAGCAAAAAGAAAACCCAGCACAATGTGGCTCAAATTCTCCAGCAAACTACGGATGTTTGTAGACGTCTGAAGACGACTGCGGGTCGAAGAAATAGTAACTTGCAAAAGCTTACATTTGTGGAAACCCTGGTTGTGCACCTTGGCAAGACTGTGAGAACAGTAAAAAGAGAGGATGCAACAACCTTCACTCCTTATTGGATGCAGAGGGGAATATAGTAAGTAGAGATGAGGAAAAGGCAGAAATACTTAATACCTTCTTTGCCTCTGTTTTTAAGAGTAAGACTGCCTACAGGACAACTGGAATTGTGGGCTGATGGAAGGAGTAGGGGTGCAATATAACCCCCCTGTAATCCAGGAGGAGGTAGTTAGATGTTACAAGAGTTAGGCTGAAGTCATTCATGAGTCTTCACAGAAGTATGGTGAATGCTCAGTTTATTGTAAACAAACTATCCCCTTTATCCTCTCTCTAATTCCGTACATGCGCCACATGAGCCTAATTCTACTCTAACATTGGTTTCTAGACTAACTGCACACGCCTTACTAATACTTGATTAGAGTTC
>WEKX01015163.1:29373-57185 GCA_013390025.1 Pitta sordida | reverse complement strand
CGTCTAGTTCTGGGCTTCCCAGTTTAAGAAGGATGTCGAGCTGCTTGAGATAGTCCAGAGAAGAGCGACAAGGACAGTGAAAGGACTGGAGGACAAGCCCTATGGGGAGTGACTACGGGAACTGGGGTTGTTCAGCCTGGAGGAGACTCAGAGGTGACCTCATTGCTGTTTACAGCTACCTGAAGGGAGGTTGCAGTCAGGCTGATGGCACCAGAACAAGAGGACATAGCCTCAAACTACGCTAGGGGAGGTTTAGGCTGGATGTTAGGAAGAGGTTTTTCATAGAGAGAGTGATCGCTCATTGGAATGGTCTGCCCAGGGAGGTAGTGGAGTCGCCATCCCTGGAGGTGTTTAAGAGAAGACTCAATGAGGAGGTCAGTGACATGGTCTAGATGGTGGGAGGCTTGGATGGATGGAGCATGATGCCCATGGTTCCACGCTTGTAGGTCTGATCCCTGGGTGGGCGTTCCATTGAGAATTGGACTAGATGATCCTGTGGGTCCCTTCCAACTCAGAATAACCTGTGAACCTGTGAACCTGTGAGCAGCCAACACTGACTCTTATTTTAAAATAAGACACCTCATCCTATCACGTGCGAGGAAACAAAGTAGGTACTCTCGTACCCTGTCAAGAAAGCAAAGAAACACAGAAATACAGCATAGAAATAAACAGTTCCCATGGACTGTCAGGGTGATCAAATAGTCAATTTTCATCTGTCCTGTACAACTTTAGGGAATTTAGGTACAGTATTCTAAGCCTTCCAATAGCAAAAAGTTACCTTGAGCAAAATAGGAGATTAATTTTGAACCATACTCATATCCAGATTTAAAACAGAAATCTTACAACTGGTAAGCATATATGGAAGTACACATGACAAACATAAGAGATAGCAGAACAAAGATTAAAAGTATTAATTGCTACAGGATGCTATGTGTGGTATGTAGTTCAACCAAATGAAGAGAAGTAACAAACGGATCTAGAAGTAAGACCAAACCCATAAGAAAAGTTAAGGAAACAAGAAAATTGTAAATTTTAGGGTTTTGCAAAGATTTGAAGAGTAACGTAAAGTAAGTCAAGATCTCCAAATTAGCATCTACTCCCTGTGGAGTATAAGAAGAAAGTCCAAAAATCAGTCTGTAAGTGCTTATCAAAGCACATAAATACATAAAGAGGACTCAACAGCTTGTGTCCTTTATTCAGTATTACACAGGAGTGACAACAGCCTGAGCACTCCAATGCATACAGCTTAATTGTGGAACTGTGCATGCCAGCATGACTGGATAAAATTAGCTTAAATATTTTGTTAAATAGAAATCACTTTTCCATTTCATAACATGTCACACCGAGATTTTCTATGCTGATTTTCCCAAGAGCGATAATCCAAGTGGATATGAAAGTCAGCGGAAGAAAAAAGGTTCACTTTTCAGAAGAATTCAGACATTTGTCCTTCCTAGGACCATTCGTGCATTGCTGAGGCTCCTCTACCAACATTTAGGACACACACACATAAGATCTAGTACAATGTATCAGACCAACACGCTACCATGAATAAGAACAATGTTGATTAAAGCTATTTGGAGAATTGCATCATTATCGTTAGAATTATAAGCATATTTGGTCAGCCATTTGAAGAACGATTTATTAGTTTTAGGACAACATTCACAGAAGACGTGTAAGAGATTCATACTTTCTGTGCATCAGTGCCCAGGAAATGGTGTGAGGACTTCGCACACACTTTCTGAGACACCTAGTCACAGTATCCGGGTATTCCCACTCACACCTCAAGAAACTTTCATGTGCAGAGTCTGCAGGTCCAAAGTCTTCACACAATGCAGAACATACTTTGAGTGGAGAAAAACCCTCCTTGAGAAATCTTTGCCAGTGAAGCTCAAACTTACACTAGGTATTAGAATGTGTGCTTACACTCAAGCAAGCAGAACGCCTAGTTTTAGCATTAGATGACACTAGGATAGTAAAATGCAGTTACAGAGTAGTTGTTGTTCAAAGAAATATTACTCAGTGAACAGAAGTAGGTATTTCCAAAAGTAGAAAAACCAGTACTCAGCCTAAAACCTCCAAGAATACTGAAACACCTGAGGTTGACGTGAAATCATATTGCTACCCAAGGACAAATATAAGGCAAACTTTTTTATTTAAAAGTGTTTCGGAGAGACACAAAAACAGAGAGACAGAGACTCACAAGTAGCATCTGCACGTTAATAGCAACAAGAGCAATTGATAGAGGTAGTAAACAAATGGGTGTTATTTTTGAATTCTGACAAAACCAGCAGCTATGGTCTTGAGCTTTTAGGAACTGGGGAAGCTTCAACTTAGCTTCTGTAAAAGAAAATTTTCAGAAGTACATATTTAAATTCCTTGAGGGAAATTTAAATGAAGGTGAGTCACTTAAATCAGTCCACCTGTATTTCATATGTTTTTGAAATACTCCTCACCTAAGGAATCTATAGTAGCCATTGGATAAGAGAAAAACTCCTCACATGGATAAAAGCAGTTCAAGGACAGAAAACAACAGGTAAAAATAAATGTAAATAGTTTTGTAATGCAGAAGAGCCACGAGTAAGAAAGCAGTTCAAAGACAGAAAACAAGAGGTAAAAATAAATGTAAATAGTTTTGTAATGCAGAAGAGCCACAAGTAAGCTTCTACAAGCATGAGGAGCAGGATGTAACCAGTGCTATCCAGTGCACTCAAACAGCCTGGAAAAATGAACTAGTAGCAAGATGAGGAAGTTTACTGGCAATACTCCATTAATTCAAAGTTGTAGAAGGAAAACTAACTGCAAAGAACTAGAAAAGAGTCATATCGGACTCAGTGACTAAACATAATGCAATTGATGAAATTCACTATGGCTAAGCAACAAGCAGTGATCCCTTACACTGAGCTTTCAGCAGACTCCTAAAGGATCTTTAGAGACCTTAGCATTACGTGACAGTAAATTAGCGAAAAGCACTTTTATACAGGATTGCTAGTTCAAAAAAATACCAAACAGTGAATAGAGCAATGAACAGAACAAAACCACATTTTTCCAAAAGAAAAAAAAAAAAAGTGCTCAGCCTGAAACCTCCAAAAGCAAAAGAGCAGTTTAAATCTTATGGGGCAGCAAAAAAATAGAGCAGAGAGTTGTCTTCTGAGCAGAGGCAGGAAATGCAAAAATATTTAGGAAAAATTGTAGATATGCATATGGTAAATTAAAAAATGCATAGAACCAACTTTAAGTCACATTTCTTCTAAAAAGCATTTCAAATTAGAAGTAATTCCATTTTTCATTGAGGACTATTTCTTTTTAAACATACAAATTTAGATTCAGAGAAACCAACATTTCATTTAGTATCTTTTTATGTGCTTGTGCACTTTATATTTGGAATTTTAAACAGAATTTCCATCTTTGGAGTGATTGCCTAGTGTCTCTATGTAGGAAGCACTGCATATTTATATAAATCAAACCTTATTTTAAGGGAAAGCAGGGGAGAAGTATCAGAACGTCCATTTCACTCTCAGAAACCTTTTTTGTGCGTGTACAATACAAAGCATTACATGTTCAAGATTAACCTGATGATACTGTGCAATTGGAATTCCAAGCTGCCACAACTCTACAGAAATGTAAACAGGAGAAAATTTATACACTTGGTAGGCTGCTTTTCCCAAAATCAGTCACTAACTTGGTGTACACATTTGACCAGCCACAGGACTTCATTGCATCAGCTGTAAATCGGAAGTAAGTTCTCTCTCAGGAGAGTTTGCAAATGTATTAATGAAGGACTTAAACACTTAATTAATGAAGAGCTTAAACACTTGAAAAAAAATTGCTGTGAAAAGCACTTTACTACCTTTTCCTTTTTGACTGAAGCCATTGCTTTTGAAAGAGTGCCTATAAAACTCCTATGACTCCCAAATTAAAGCACCTGATACTAAGCTTCTAAAGCCAGATGATAATTTCATAGGAAGAAGCATGCTTAAGGTAGCAATCTTTCACACAAACAGAACTAAAGAAGAAGTGACAGGTTAGGCCATACAATACTAACCAGCTATTAGCCAAATTAATGATGTCCAAAAATTTTTAAATCACTGTGCTTTTCAACTTACCAGTCAGAACTCCACTCATTATTCCTGGAATCCCTTGAATTTCTGTTACATTATTAAGACTAAAGTAGTCATCACATGTAGCATTAAGCAAAGAACTATCACAGAACAGGCGCCACAAAGCTGTAGTCTTTGTTTCATTATTGCTTTCAGTAAATTTGGCACAGACATCAAAGCTGCGTTTTGACAATGTACGGTTTCCAAGGAGACAGATACTATAAATAAGAAAAATAAAATCAGTAATCCTTTAATACAGAGTTGTGCATTAAGCCATATTTTGTTCATGAGACTTCTTCAGAAATCTGTTATTTATGCGACCCATCTTAAGGCCTGTACTACATCTGTTAAACCAGTTTCTACAGCTAAAACTATCATCAACTATCCATCTTTAAAACAAAGATCAGATATTTCTACTTTAATGTATTAACAGCTATTTTGATTTCTGATTTATTGTTTAGAAAATACAGTAATACCTCAAATCTCATGGGGATTCGGGCCTTCTCAGTTGCTGCAAAGCCCCTGATCCATGAGGACAGGCAGCTCAAGGCTATGCAAATAAGCCACAGCTGTCACAGCCACCCCCCCCTTCCCTTCACTCCCAGAGAACTGGGGAGTGTCTCCGGTGCTGCCCTGTGCCCTCACATGGGTCAGGGTCATCTCTTCTGACTCTTCCCTGCCCAGGAATCCGTCGGCTTCCCTGTGGTCATGCTGCCACTTTCACCACTGCAGTCAGAGGAACCCTTCACCACCACCCCAAGAATCACAAGGCAGGGAGCCGGGAGCCGCTACGACTCACCAGGGCGCTGTGTTTATTCCCTGCAGTGCCCACCACAGGGCTGTCAGGGTCTCTCCACTGGCCCCGGAGCTCCCCCTGCCCACTGCCCGCACATGTGTGCCTGGAGCAGGACGTCCACCCTCAGCCTCAGGAGCAGGTGGAGGCGCAGTGACCATGACTCCATTGGACCTAATTAGCACCGTGCCTTGGCAGACATGTCCCTCACCCCTCCCCCTGCAGCCAAACGTTGCCCGAACCACATGTGTGGGGACAGCGTTTCGGTGGTGGTGGTGCACCGCTCTGTCTTCCCCCAGCTGTACCAGGGTGCAGGTGTTGTCTGTGTGTCCCGAAGGTAGCTGTTTCCATAGGAACAGGCAGGGGGAGGTGAAAGCTATGCCAGTGTAATGCCATGGAGGGACTCTGCTGTGCTGCGGCCCTGCAGGACTATAAACCATTTGTTATAAACCTTCCCTGCCACGTAACCTGTCCAAAACTCACAAGAAAGCAAACTGTGTGCGGTCCCTAAGCAAGCAAGAGGTGCTGTCCCTGCACTCCACAGGGTGCAGCCATCCCACCCCATGGGGGAATGCCAGTGCCGCTCCTTGGCGCAGCAGAGGGACTGCACATGCGCAGACAAGGAAACACTGCGAAGAACAGAGGTGTCTTCACAGAAAAAAACCTGCGAAGATCTGAAGCAGAGATAGCGGAAGAGCAATGTAGCAAGGTATCACTGTACAATCAATTTAAGCAGTTTGACCACTAAATAACAGATTCATTCAGTCTTACCAAAAAAGTGAAATCAAATAATATTTTATATACTTAATATGAAGATGAGTCTGAGCAAGAAAATACAAAAGACTAAGCAAGCATATTATGTCTTTTTCTAGCAAATAATAACTTTAGATGATCATCAAAAATATTACAATCAAAAAGGTAGAAAAGAAGCCAGAAAGCAGCAAAATTTTAAAACATTAATGGGAGTATAAATTAAAGAATCATATATCAGGAAGAAAATAATTTCTGTCAGGAAAGAAAGAAATTTAGAGAAGTCAGAAGAATTTGTCAACAGCAAATTCCTTCCAGTAAAGTATATAAAGGATCTAGGAATATTTCTTTGCTGAACTCTGCTGCCTGCAGCAGCAGGACGGGAACAGCAGCCACCGCAGCACATCACCTGCCACTTTGTGCCACGGTGCCATGGCTGCAGTACTGTGCCATGGCACAGGCTGTGCTGCACATGTCCTGCTGCTAGCCCCATCCACTCAGGGATGGGATGTGCTCTGCCACTAGCCCTAGCTGCCCAGGGATGGTGGGGGGAGATGGGGTGCTCCCCGGTGGAGCATCGATGTCCCAAGGAAGGCCGAGGAGGGCATGGGGGAATAGGAGCCTAGCATCCCCTCCCTCGCGTCAGGGGAGGGCATGGGGGAACGGAAGCCTACCCCCAGTGGGGTGGCAGTGGGGACACATCCCACTGATGCCTTGTCTTATCACACGGCATGGCAAGGGGCTGGGATTGTGCACCAGCTGCCCACCCCTGCTCAGCACACAGCACGAGGCATGACGGAGGTGTCCCTGCACTCGCTGGGGCTGAGGGGGTGGGGCAGCATTTACATATGTATGAGTCACTGCTTCATAGAATTCAGGCATCTTTCTGGAACTGACACCTTGTGATATTCAAGGGATTACTGCAGATACCACGGGAAGTGTACAGGACACTAGTACAGCTTCAAGGTACTGCAATCTGCAAGTTGAGCAGATTTAACAGAAAGCTGTTGCTAAAGAGATCATCATCTTTTAGCTGTTGCTAAAGAGATCATAATTTTTCAGTTGCTACTAATTTGGTGACCCTGTATGAGTAGGATAGATTGATTCAACCAGTGGAAACCTCTTTCAGTTTGATTCAACTGGGAGATCATGAACTAAATTATATTACTAGCTGTACAACAGCCAAACTTGATGGAAGTTATTGGTACCAACCTAACTAAGCAACTAAGTGGAAGCCAGATTTTTTTGATGACCAGCTCACCACCAGATCAGCCTTACCGTAATATAAAGCCACACTTGAGTTTCTCATTTTGAGGCAGAGTATAAATGTAAACAACTGTATTTATTGGAAAATAACCTTTATATTTTTCCTCCCATACAATAATATATAACAGTAGCAGCCACATAAAAGGTTTCCAGGAACTTGATAATAAGTCTTACCTATGCTACATATCCAGATAAATTCTCTTTTATCTATACAGGTGACTAAAAGATTTCACAATTTCCCCACTGGAAGTTACAGTTTGTAAGAAACTCAAGTTTCATTTAGAAAAAAGCCAAAATTTTTTATCACACTTGTTTTTTCAATTGAAGACTTAGTATCATGTTACAGATCAGTCCACAAATACTGCTTTAATGCTCAATTTGTAACACAATTACCCACACTTCAAAGTACTATGGGATCTGTAACAATCATATAGCAAAGGATAACTCTTTTTATGAAGTGCCATGAAGGACTGAAGATATCAGCCTATTCTGCTAATATTCTAAGCAATATAAATTTAAACAGAAAAAGATGCATAAAAATGCAACTCATATACTGGTAACTGGAGTAAAGCAATAATCCTCAGGCAGCTAAGAGGTAAACAAAGTGAAGGTGTTGAGAAGCAATGTGACAGATTTTACAGTAATCCCCTGTTACTCGCAGGCTCTTGGGTCTGGTCCTCCTCACGCAAGTTGTGGAATCCACAAAGATAGCGACCCCACTACATAGTCAAGTACACCATGCCTATAGCCACGCCCCCTCCCCTAATAAGGTCTGGAGGATGGTCCTGAGAGTGGGGCTTGCTTCAGATATCTGGCTGTGCTCACCGCACGAGCAGGGAGACTGGGGCTGGGGCCGGGGCCGGCTGTGCTCGCTGCGCCAGTGGCGGGGGGGGAACCAGGGACCGGGGCCAGCTGTGCTCCCCATGCCAGTGGGGGGGGTGCAGGGCCGGCACTGCGCGCTGCACAAGCGGCAGGACCAGGGGTCAAGCAGACTGGGGTCGTGGTAGGTTCTGTGCACACGCCAGGTCCCACAGCTTGCTGGAAAATCAACAGCGAGTACGGGATCTCGCAAATTACGGATTGCGACTACGCAGAGGATCACTGTATTACCAAGTAAGCTTTCACAAAAACAGGTCAATTTAACACTGCAATGTCTCAATTTTAAGTAGGGAGAAATGGAAGTTTCAAAAATTTCCTCATAACACAAAGTTTGACAGTATGTTTCATAACTCTGGTTTATAGCTACAATGTTTTCTTGAAGTTTTTACATTATTCAGTGAGTTTTTAGTTCAAACCATTAGACAAAGCAGTTATATTTGCCATCAGCAAAGCCCACCTTCTGCAGATGGAATAACAGCTAGTAAATTTAAGCATCAAAGAACATTTTTTAGAATGTCATGCCTCATGAAAAATGGACGAAAGATTCAGACACATAACTCAGAATAACAAATAAGCACATCAATGCCTAAAGCCCACAAACCTACCACTGAAGGCAATGTTCCCATATTTTGAAGCTTAGCTTAAAACATGAAATGGTTAGAACAGCTATTCCCTCCCTATACCTTTTTTTTCTTTTAAATAACCCCCACAATTTAGATATTGCACTTACGGAAAGTCAGGTGGGTCAAAAACAGTCTTAATAACTCCAGCATATATGGCAATGATGGAAAGAATCACACAGGCAAGGAAGACCAGAGCAAGTTTGTTGACATACTTTACTCCCACAAAAACTACTATGGCCATCAGAATGATAATACATGTTCCATAAACTCTCATGTTGTTCAGCATAGCCTCTGGTTCTTCACCAACCTCTTCTGCTTTAAATATAGCAGCACTTGGAGAAATATAGGTCTGCAAGAAATATGGAAAACTATCATAAATGTAATAATATTTTAGTAAGAAACTGAACTACAAAATCTAACCTTATATATCAGTTTTATGCTTTCACAAATTACTTCAACCAGATCATATGGGCATTTAGAAAGTGTAGAGGTAAAGGAAGGGAGATGTGAGGACCAAGAAAAACAAGTTTTGAGAATAAGATATAGCTTTTGCTCCATCTTACTCTCTGTACTTAAAAGTGTTTCAACTCCTCAAATTCATGTGTCTGCCAGAAAAGAAAAGCTGCTAAGGAGTTTGGGAAGAAAGGAAGGAGCACATAATAAAAATAAAAGAAAAAACCCCAAACCATAAATCAACTGAAATCAGATGTATGCTTAATAATTCCATTGACTGAAACAAAATATGAAGTATCGAACAACAGCATAAGAAAAAACCAAATTGTTTTCACCATGATAGTGCTTACATTATATTTCATAGATTTTGAGTCGGAAGCTGAAAAAGCCCAATTGGAGATCTGTGTGACAAAGCTTAGTCCTGTGCTAAACCAGACAATTTGGATCACTGCAGTTCCATGACTCTTTTACAGATCTCAATTTTGGTGATGCTACTATAGATCAGATCACACAAGCAAGCAGTAGTGAGTGAGGACTACCTCTAATCTAAATTCAGCAAAGTCTGGATTTGATGACACAGGTCTTAGAAAGTTACAAGGAGGAATTCTGAAATAAGTCCTGTGCATATCTGCAGTTTCTGGTATGATGACAAATAACTGTCTGACCCCTCCCAGATGAAGTAAAGCCATAGTAGCTGGGCCACTGCCATACAGGCAGTCTTCTACAGCATCTTTACAAAGACAGTAATCCATCAAATATCACTGGGAGCCAGCTCCAGAAAGATGCCGCAATAAGCGAAATCTGTGAAGTAGCGGTAAATACAGTAAATAAGGTAAATATGGATAAAGCCAGGAAAAAAAAAAAAAGTGATGTATTGAAGCCATGAATGGTGAACCATGAAGTAGTGAGCGATTATTGTATATGAAAATTCAAAGCCTCAAAGCCAGCAGTCTGAAAAGGAGGAAATGGGACAGATTCTCAATTCCTGCCTCACAGGCGATATGCCCTTCATGTTCACAACTTCTCACTGGGCAGCAGCCAGTGCATGTAGCAGTGCCAAGCACTGTAGAAGCTGAAAAGTTTCTGTGAATTACCTCAGGAATGCTTCTCTCATCTGACAGCTCACAGACTTATTTGGAAGGAGAGGAGTTCTGATTAGTTCTTACTTTAAGTAGAACACAGATCAAATAGCATTTATTTTTTTTACTAGTCATAAGAATTTAAGTTTTTCAAATACTCATGAGTAGGAGTATCAACATACTGAAAATGTCATATCAAAAGATTAACAATCACCAAACTAGAACGAATTTTAGGTCAAATACATTCAACAGCAATCTGCCAAACAGCACAAATAGTTTTAGACTTAAGAGAAACTAGTACTTACCAACAAAATTTCAATGGTACCAAGAATGTACATTGCTCCTGCAAAGGTTGTGCCCAAGTAGAAACAAAGACCCACGGCTCCACCAAACTCTGGCCCTAAAGATCTTGAAATCATGTAGTAAGAGCCGCCAGCTGTGAATTTAATAAAACAAACAACCTCCAGGTCTTCAGATTAAGGATGGCAATAGAGAACAAAAATCTGAACCATTCAGTCAACATAATCAAGATAACTTCTGTATGCGTCTCCATTGACATGCTAATCTAAAACTGTAGTCAATGTCTATACCAACTAGGCAGTTAAAACGTACTTTCCAAGATTAATACTCTCACCAGCATTTTCTGAAGAACAGAAAGTACAGATCTAGGAAAAAAAAAAGAGAAAATCCACAAGCTAAACAAAAGTAAATTAGAAAAGGATATACAAGTATAAATACAGTCAGGTCTCCTATACCACTCATCTCCTGTGTGGCCTGCCTTCTGCGTTAATTGGCAGCTCATTAATATGCAAATTTGCCCCGTACCCTCGCATGGCTCCTCCAGCGCTGTTTTGGCACTGCCTTGCTGTGTATTAGTGTTTGTGTCGGCACTTCCCAGTGCCTGCAGCCACCCCACGCCGGGAAAAAACCCTTTTCAGCTTGGCCAGGGACACTGCTGCGGGAAGTTGCCCGTGCCGCTGTCCTGGCGGCCCCGAGGGGAGCGGGGGGAGCCAGCGTGGCCTTGAGGGGAGGGAGGGGGAGATGGCATGGCCCTGAGGGGAGGGAGGGGAGCCAGGGCAGCCTGGAGCAGCCCCGAGGGGAGAGAGAAGGAGCCAGGGCAGCCTGGAGCAGCTCTGAGGGTAAGGGGGGCGGAGCTGGGGCGGTCCAGAGCAGAACTGAGAGGAGGGGTAGAGACGGTGTGGCCCCGAGGGGAAGGGAGGGGGCCAGTGCAGCCCAGCGGGGGAGGGAGGTGGGTAGCACAGCCCCAAGCAGAGGAGCAGAGCGAGGCCAGCGTGGCTCACCATGGGCAGAGCAGTGTGCCCATGGTCCATGCGGCATGGCGTGGGGTTGATTTGAATATTCATGACTGCCTAATTTAATATTCATGCCTGCCAGGTCGTGCATGTGCAGTTGCAAAAAGAGGCCTCCTCCATCGCTGAAAAATCATGTTGTTAAAATGTGAAGCCGCAATATGGGGGGCGTGACGTGGAAGAGGGACAACTGTAGACATGAATCAACTTCTAACCTTTGATTTGTTGTTGTCACAGAATATCCTGAGTTGGAAGGGACCCACAAGAGTCATCAAGTCCAACTCAAACGGCACCACTGCCTTCCTGGTGGGAATCGAACCCTCGGTCTCCCACATGAGAGGTGGGGACACTCACCACTGTATTAAAGTGGATTTTCCTCAAGCTGTTTCCCATCAAAAAATAGATTTCCAAAATTATTGCTTTATAAGATAGGAACAAAACAGAAATTTTTCTCACTGAAACATACTGTTTTTATTTTCTGTGTATGAAACCATTACCACTGTCACTACAGGCATTTTTGTACAGTACCATTTAAAAGTGCTAGGTAGGAATTGCCTTTTCTTGCCTACTCATATGTTATTCACTTTGACCACAAACTTTTCAATTCTTCTCAATCTTATTTCCCATACAAATGTATCATTTTTCTTTAAGTCATAAACTACTCCACCAACACCCTATTTCCAATGTACCATTTGCCTTTCAATATGGCTCTTCATATTTTTTTATCTAGATTTTCACCCAATCCCCTCAAGGCAAACTCTTCTCTCTCATGTCATCTCCATCTGCTCTTGAATTCATTATATTTGTCCCACTCATAAAAACTGAGGAAGAACGAAGAGAGGGAAGTGTTTCACTTTGAATAAACATACATCAATGTGCAGAGTCTGACACTGTTTCTCATAGAATCAATAAGTTTGGAAAAGCCCTTCAAGATCATAAAGTCCAACCACTAACCTAATACCACCAGGTCCACCATTAAACCATGACCCTAAGCATCACATCTCCATGTTTTTTGAACACTTCCAAGGATAGTGTTTCCAATACTCCTCCAGGTAGCCTGTTCCACAGGCATGTTTTCAATACGAACAAATGAGAAACCAACAGAGAAATTACAATGCATCACCAATACTTTCATGAAATACAATGCTGTCACATAACATGGCAAAAGAAAAGATCCTGCTGCTCAGGTCTCCATCAATCCTAGGTTCTTATCTGTGCTCTCCGCATATATTCCAGCACAAGCATAATTTCTCTAAGAAACTAGCACTACCAACAAAAAGTAAAAATGAAGATCTAGCTGGTGTAAGAATTGCCAACTTCAAAGATTTCTGTGAAATTCATGTTAGAAAAACCCTTTACAATGAACTAAAAATATGATGGGGAAAAGAGCAGAACATTTTAGTTTTCTAGACACTCATGAGTAACTCCATTTCATTAAAAAATACAAGCATTTAAAACAAAATTTTCTATACATTTTTCTCTTGTACTTCATATATGGTACTGTATCCATGAGATACAATTATTCTACATCTACATTACGTTTGCCAAATAACTTGTGTAACAGTTCTGAAAGTCCTTATTAAGATGCTGCATTTCCGCAAGTGAGAAACTATTTTAAGCTCATTAGGTAAACTATCTAGAATTCACAACAATGTCTCAACACCAGAACTATCAATGTGTTTAGAAACTGAAAAGGATAAGAACTTCAAGGGCTAACTGATTTTGCACCTAAAGAAAAAAATCCTCTTCAATTACAAAGCCAAACAAATTCATCTATTTACCCTGAAAGTTAAGGAGAAGAGCAGAACTTAGAGTGCTTATATAGAAGAATATTTCTGCTGGCAGACTGGCTGCTACTCTTGCAGAAAACAAGATAACTAGCTCCAGTGTTTAGACAGAATCTAGGTAAATTCAGGACAGAGAAGAAGCAGCAGTACCCTCATCGGTAATTCTGCGAACAAATTTGCTTTGCACGAAGATCAGTCTCCACCAATCCGAATTTTAACATCTTAACTTTCATTAAAACAGTTCAGTATTCCCAGAAGGTTCAAAGACTGCATCTCACATTAAAAAGTTGTTTATAAAATCAGTTAAAAGAAAACCCGTGCTTGACACAAAAGCATCACTTCTGATACTTGAGGCTATAAAAATTTGTTATCCCAGCTTCAAACTTTCATCATTTGACAATTCACCATTTAAGACAAAATTCTTCATTACCTGGGACTACACCGTTTGTTGCTATCGCACTCATTGAAATTGCAGTTAGCATAGTCTGTGGAAAGATGAAATTGAGGAAATATTAAGTACTAGAGGGCTTTTTGTTTTGTTTTGTTTTAAAGATGGGGCAAGACAAAGGAATTGAGTGAAACTAGATTTTTTTTTTTTTAAAGATGTTACAGTTACCATATCTTAGATAAGTTAAGTACTGAATTTTTCAGTAGAAGATTCGGTTAATTTAGATGTATGAGACAGTCTTTAAAGAGAACTGGAAAAATACAGGCCACTGAATATACTGCTAGCACAATCACACCCTAAAATATTACTTTATTGACATAATGCTGTGGTTTGATTTGCAGTTTATACAGTCTTACCTCCGTATTCACAGATTACAGGTCTCCCACAGGTCCTGCGAATCATCCAATCTGCTAATTTGGTTCATGGCAAAAAACCCCCACAAACTCAAAAGCGTGAATCGCGAGGAAAACCGCGAATCCATGATCATGAAACGCGGCAAAAGGCGTGAATACGTGTATATGCGACCGCGAATTGCGAGAAAAACAGCAAATAAGGCAAATACACATTCGTGAATTGCAGCAGAAAGTCGCAAATATGTGAACCCAGAAACGTGAATACACAAGCGCTTTGCGTGTGTTGACCAGGGAATCTGCGAATAATATTCGCGGATTAGGAAACTGCGAATCAGTGAAGCTGCAAATAAGGTGCGAATGAGCAAGGTATTACTGTATTTCAGTACATTCTGAAGTTGTTAAAAGCAGAATAGTTCAGATCTCAAAGTATATAATGAAATACTTCCTAAAATCCATATAATACTTCCAAAAAAGTTTTCTGTAATCAACTCAAAAGAAAACCCATACAGATTGGAATGGCACATGACACTCACTGCTTTAATATACATAGCCCATCTCTCCAAATTTAACAATATGGTTAATATATATAAATTAATAAATATCAATGCAATTTAACTAATATGGTTAAATATTTATGGTTATCTTTCTCTGATACTCGTCTATGAGAAGGCATCAGTACACTTGTAACAGAAGATTTGGCCAATAGTGATAAAAAAGAAAAAGAAAAAATTATTAACTTACACAAGCACAACACATGAACACAATGATGAAAGACTCAAGAACTCCAGCAGTTCCAACAATCCATGTTAAACGTAGGAAAAGGATGACCCCCAAGATGTTTTGCAAGCAGGGAAGATACACGCCAATAAAAGTGCCCATTTGTGGACCCTGAAAACAAAGTGAGAACACCAATTCCTTTGCACTATTTCCTAAGCACCTTATTCCACAAACATCTATCACAAATGCTCTGTGAACAAATGCCAAGTGAAAACTGAATGGCAGCTTCAGAATGTCCAGTTTCACATATATTCATAGGGTATTTCTGCAGAAAAATTCCTGACAAGACAGAAAACCATTCATGATACAAAACTCTCTTGTTCCATAGGAATTAGGAGAAAACCTTGATAGGGGTAGGATGCCCCTTTATCTGTGGATTACACTTATGGGCTACTGTTGACAATAAGTTACTATCATAATCAAAATATCAAATATATATTGCAAAATATTGATCACAAATTGCCACACAGTTGATGCAAAAAAATATATTTAATATAATTAATGGTAAGTATTAGTATTTAATAACAGACAATAACAGTATTTAATAACAGACAAGTTATTATGACAGAGCCACAAGAAATGAAGAGCTGATTCATATTTGCAAAAGTTGTAAAATCTGCCACAACAGTATATTTGTACTTTTTATTTGCTGGTGATCTTAATGGATCAAGACACGCATTCAGGTCTCATTGTTAAAGTTTCAGTGTTCTACACTTACAAAGAAATCAGGCTTTGAAACACTTGTAGAAGTAGTAGTTATACACAGTTTTCTAGATACGCATAAACAAATGCTTTATTCCTTGCTCCTGCCCTTTTTCCTAGCACCAACTCCCACTCAAAATCTCTCTTCCAGTCAAATAAGCTGCACTTTCAAGCACTTTTTCATCTGTATCTCTTCTTTTATGTGCTCATTTCCTTTCACTCATTCCTAGGTGCTTCTCCTTTCTCAATAGATTAGCACAAAAATTCAGTAGCAGCACCCTTTCTCCTACACAAAGACAAGTAACTTAGAGCACTCTCCCAGTATCTACCCTAATTTTCTTAGCTCAACCACTTCCAGCTCATCCTCATTCCTTGCCTGGAAGTTTTTATACTCTGTCACATTTGGTTTTGGTCCACGTTTTCTCCTTCCAAAAGAGCCCTCTGCTCACAGAGGGATCAATCCAACATCTCGTTGAAGACTCCAACTGTTGCGTATGTTCCACTTCTACAGAAGCCTGAATAGGCACTCTGGGTATCCAGTAAACAATCCTCGATGAATTCAGTTGCTTTTTTCTAGCATGTGTGTTTAGCAATGTGCCAATATGCCTTCCTTCGCCTCCACCAATACAACACTACTGATGTATGCAACAAAATATTTTCTTGTAATGAGCCCACTCGGTTTTAGAAATACAGAACGCCCCCAGAAGACACAAGGGTATGGGTCTGGGCAGGTCCTGTGATTTATGCAATCTGTGAAGATACTGAATCCATGAATATTCAATTACACACACCCACCCCACCCCCACCAGTAGTCACGCACCCTCCACTAATTATGTCTGGAGGGCAGTCCTGGGAGCAAGGCTCGCGCTGTAGCACCTCATTAAAGTGGAAGAAGTGCCCTTTGGTGCCTCCCTGCCGCAGAATCCAGGGTCCGGGACATTATGCGCACATGTGCGGTCACACAACTCACTGAAAATCCAACCGCAACTAATTGAATACACAATTACGTGGACTGCAAATACGCAGGGTTTCTCTGTACTTACTCTGACACACAAAACCAAGAGAGCTATTTAGAAAACCTACCACATTAACAGATGCAAATGTGCTTATAGATTTAAAAAAGTAATCTGTTTCATGCTAGGTTTGACTTAATTTCAACTAGGTAAAAACCTGGGCAATGAAAACATATTAAAAAGCCTGTAAAAACTCCTACTTTATCCTCATTAGAGTCAGGCAACAAGTACTGATGCTCATACAAGGGCACAAGGAAGAAGAAAAGAGGAAACTGGGTGTACTCTAGGTTTCAGATCCTAGTTTTGCACACATTTTACCTAGGGGTTTGACAGCAATGTCTGACTAAAATGTGCTAACAAGAACACCAAATTAACAGAAGTCCTGCTGCAAATACTTCAGTCCTAAGCACGGTATTACAAATCTCACTCCTGCTCTATGTATTCATATATTCTCTTTTCAGGTTTAAAAAATGCTCCTCTTTGTAGCTAGTTTTGTCTCAATAACTTATTAGAAGTTTAAATACCTTGATTTCCTTCCGCTTGCTGTCTTCATCTGCTTCATGTTCCACCACACCTTGAGTCAAATTAGTGTAGTTTGCTAGTTTATTCAGAAGAGATGACACCATGGGATTACTATCCATTTCTTCCTGTTGGTTTTTTAAGAATACTGCATTTATTACATACGGGTTTTTTTAAATCATGATTTTATGATACTACTTCAAACACATACTCATAATAATCATAATAATAAAATTTCTTTTTAACAGTTTATAGAAAAGCTTGTAACAGCTGAGAATATAAGGACAATATTTTAAGAAACTTACTATGAAACACATATACAGTAATCCCTCGCTACTTCATGGGTCACCATTCACAGCTTCAATACATCACATTTTTTTCCTTTGTCTTTACTAAGTTTACTGTATTTACCGTATTTACTCTAGTAACCACTACTTCACAGACTACACTTATCGTGGCATCCTTCTGGAATCAATCACTGCCATATTCAAGGCATTACTGTAGTACCAAAAAAGATTCACCACTACAACAGCAATGGTGATGAAGTCACTAGAAGGTTTTCAAAATGACACTGTAACAGCATGGTCTATAATCTGAAGTACGTAGAAGTTAAGGTTATGCCATCAGCTGAACATTTAAGGTAAAACATGATTGAAAACACAGTCACCCTTCTCTGCTTCATGGTTCCTCATTCATGGATTCACTTCTGCGCGGTCTGATTTTTCTGAGATTGAGGAGGTCCGTTTTGCAGGGAACCTGCCACTGCATCTGCGCAAACTGACATTTATGAATATTCCAAGTAGACAGTCATGAATATGCAAATTAGCCCCTGCCTGCTGTGCCATGCTCCACGGGATGCTGGAGCCCGCGCTGCCCACTTGGTCCCGCAGCACTCAGAGCAGAGAGCGATCACTCTGCCTGTGCAGCCCTCCTCACACAGGTGCAGACAGGGGCAGGCTGTGCAGGCGCAGTGCTTGTTGTCCACTCCGAGCGCCGTGGGACTAGGTGGGCAGCCTCACCAAAGCGCAGCCCTCCCCGCCGAGGGATCAGAGAGGGGCGGGCTGAGCTCCAAGTGCCAGGGGACCGGGCAGCTGCCTCAGCTGAAGCACAGGCTGTACCTCTGACCCCCACGCTGTGCTCCCTCTCAGGCGCGGGTGGCTGCTCAAGGCAGAGGGGAGAGAGCCCGTCACACCTAGGCAGTCCTGCCATGTCCCCTTTGTGAAAAAAACACACAACCCTTCACCACTCGCTTTTGCGCCGCTGAGCTGGCACCATGCTGTCCCCTGCTTGCATCCCATGTTACCCTGAGGACCAGCTGCCATGGGGACAGTCCGCCAGTGCACAGATATGACAGGCCGCCCACACCATGACAGACAGAGTGGAGGTGCACAGCTCCCCAGCCACAGATGGGGCAGTGGAGACCCCCTTCGCTCCCCTGACCGCTCACATTGTGCGAGGAGCTTCCAGGAACACCTTGGAGCCGTGTCAGAGCTGGGAGGGCAGGGCGATGGGGAGCAAATTTGCATATTAATGAGCTGCCTATCAACACAGAGGGAGGGCTTTATGGTGGGGGACCAGACCCCCAGTAACATGATATTCAAGGGCCAACTGTAACTGAAATTCAGGACAAAAAGCATCTAAAAATCAATTTATCATCACTGAGGACTACAACAACTAATACGAACCACAGAAATTTTTGGACATGGTTTTATGGAATAGAGCTTAAAGGACAGCAATTCAATGACAAAACGCTACTACCATGGTTCCTGTCAAAAAATAGACAGACTTAGAGAAAAACAGTAAATATAAATTATTCGGGTCATGCACAGAATGAACTGAAAGACCATGTCCTCTGCGCAAAGATGTCTGAAAGGAAGAAAAGATGAGCATAAGAGAACAAGAAGAAAATACAGTAATCCCTCTAATATCATGGGGAGTGAGTTCCAGAAAGAGTCCACAATAAAAAAATCCACAATAAAAAATCAGTGAAGTAGCGGTAACTAGGGTAAATACAGTAAATACGGCAAAGCCAAAGGAAAAAACATCACGATGTATTGAAGCCGCAAATGGTGAACCACGAAGTAGCAAGGGATTAATGTATTGAGAAGAATACTTAGCAAGATGGCTAAGCAAACAATGTTGGAAGGACCTTGATTATTGTTAACAACAAGCATCAAAGCAAGACTTTTCTGCAAGAGCAGAACAATTTAGGTTAAGTTTTAATAAAAGTATTTAATTGCAAAAGTGGCGCTTAAATGTACCATAGCAAGATACATCTTTTCTGTAAATGACTGCAACCATTCAGTCAATTAAAAAGGAGATATTTATATTAGAAATTGCTGTGGTATGCTCTACAGTGCAATTAGACAATACAATGAAGTCATGGCTTTTAAGTGTGTTTTATAGCTTTGCTGCTTTAAGAGAAGTCCGTAATTCCCCTGTTGAACAGATTAACTTGTTAATCTTTACAAAACTTTGTTGAAATCAATAGATTTAACTTCCGTCAGCTTTCTCTAACATCAATTTCTATAACCTAGCCACAAAAGTTTAAATGCAAGAAGACATACTTTATATCTTCACATCAATGCACTATTAATCCATTATGTCATTCAAATCCACTAAAATTGAATATTTCAAGAGAGGAAAAAACCAGGTGTTTGCTCATCTCAGTTAATGGCGAAGTATCTTTTTGGGCTATTTCACTTACCTCAAAGAGAGCCATATTCTTTCCTTCATATTTATTTCCTCTTTCCAACTCTACACTGTTAATGAATGGACTACTTTCCCTGGCAATCCCATCCCCTGGTGAAAAAGTACAACAGTTAGAAACACAAGGAAAAATGAAAGGAACGTGGTATACCGTAAAAGCAATAGTCAGAAGATGCTGGTTTAAAAACTGGTTCTAAGTAACACTGTAGGTGGCTGCCAAACACTGTCCCAAGTCTCAAGCATATGGACTGAACATAGGCATTTAAGGAAATTAAGCTTATTTTAACAGTCCAATCTTTGTATAGTGTTCCATCTCTTAACTCATTACTCTTTAACATATACTGATTTCTCATCAGTCTTTCTAGTTTACCTAAAAACACTTGACAACAGCACTTCACAGAAACGTTTTAGGCAACAAAAATAAACTTCCAACCTACCTTTTCATTACTTTACTGACTCTCTCAAAAAATCTCCAGTAGTTGATGTAAGAATTTATAAAAAACGATGTAAAAGGAATTCACGCCTCACTGCATTGTGACTTCTCCATCGCGACCTCACTGGTTCGCGAGAAATTTTCCCTGTGAATCTGCCTCAGTGATTCATGGAGCTTCCCAGTCGACGCATGAGCAGTGCCTCTGCTTCACCGAGGGGCAGCGCCAGAGCACTCTGTGGGGTAGGACTGGCCCAGCCCTGCAGGGAGGGCACGCGGTGCCTCCCCCTCACCGTGACGTTTGTAGCCCCATGGTGACATGCCTCAGTCCCTGCCCCATTCCTGTGTGTCTCCATGCCTGGTTCCTGCCGCAGAAGGCTTATACCGTTGGATGCCCCGGGTGATGGCTGAGACCCAGCGCAGCACCACCACAAGTCACGCCGTCTTCTGTTACTCTAAGCCCAGTCAGGGGACTGACCCCCGCAGGGCGCATGTTACAGTTTTCATGGCTACAGGCGGGGAAGGTGATGCAGACTGTGCCCTGGGACTGCACATCCAGCGCACCTGGTAATGACACAGCCCCAGGGGAAAGTGCCCCATGAAAGTGGGGCTGGGCTGGCCATGGCAACGGTGGGGCAAGCACTGTGGCAAGCAGCTGCTGTACCAGGAAGAGGCTTCTGTTCCCCCAGGCCCTCCCCCCACTGCAGCAGGGGGAAGGGATCTTCTGCTGGGTCCATACGGCCAGCGCTGCTGCTCCTGCAGTCAGGACCAGCAGATGTATGCATTGTAGCCACTGCAGTTAAAGGGAAAGAAATTCCGACACCACTCTAAGGGGCCGTGGGTGTCTTTTTTCCAAGGGTTTCCCAGGCTCCAAGAGTGCCGACCTGAGCCCAGGGACACCCTTTCCCAGACGTGGCCCTAAAACCCCTCTCTACCATGGAAGCAGTGCAAGCATGTGTGGTGGCAGCAGCCTGGCGGTGGCTGTGCAAGTGGCAGCGTGGCCAAAGAGAAGCCCAGGGATTCTCCGAGCGTCTCCTCAGGCAGAGAGGCCTCAGAAATGCTTCCCTTTACTCCCCTGTGCTGTGAGAGCCTGTGGGGAGGAGCGGAAAATGCTCCCCAGTGCTCTGGAGCGGTGAGGGGTGGAGTGATTGGCATGGCCTGTATGCATATTTATGACTCGCGCGTTTGCAAATTAGACGTCTCATGAGACCCTCGGAAAACCTGTTCCTCACAAACTGGGAGGTATGGCTGCATTTTGTAAAGGTTGTGGGGACCCTTCTGTGACATACTACACTTAGTCTATTCGTCATTGAAACACAGTGAACTCTTGGAACTCGTGGCGGGGGTCAGTTCTGCGTGGGCCACGTGAGTCACGAAATCCATGAAGATAACGGTCCTATGAATATTCAATTTGTCCCTGCCCATAGCCACATCCCCTCCGCTAATGAGTTCTAGAGGGCATTTCTGAGACCACAGGCACAAGGGCCTACCGCTTTATGCTGCCTCTGGAGACCTAAAAGAATGCCTTCCCACCCAGGAAGCTGTCTTTAAACTCAACTCAGATGTGATCAGATATGGTGAAGACGCCAAGCCACATCAAGAAAACATTGGCTCTCGGTTGCCTGGGTGCTGCTTGACACGGCCGTGCTCTGGTGAGGTAAGCTGGCAGCTGCTGTGAGAGG
This sequence comes from Pitta sordida, assembly GCA_013390025.1. Taxonomy (NCBI): domain Eukaryota; kingdom Metazoa; phylum Chordata; class Aves; order Passeriformes; family Pittidae; genus Pitta; species Pitta sordida. The sequence goes on along the minus strand of WEKX01015163.1, from coordinate 35,515 downwards.
CAACGAGGCATGGGCAGAGACCGGGGCTGGGGGCAGGGCTAAGCATGGCCCCAAGTCTCTGCCAGGCCCTGGCCGCAGCAGCCACCGAGGCGCCCAGCTCTGTGGGCACGGAGGAAGGGGAGGGTGCAGTGACTGCACTTCCTGAGCCTCCACCGGGACCAGACCGGCCTTTCCCAGGGAAATGCCCTTGTGTGCTGGGAGCAGTGGGAGACATTCCCGCCCCCCAAGCCCTGGGAGAGGGTGGAAGCATGGTCCCAAAAGCTGTCTCAGACTGGTGCTGTGGCCAACAGGTCACCAGCACCCTAGTGTTGCTACAGCAATGTGTAGTTCTCTGGGCTGGCTGCGTTGTGGCATGAAGCTGGGAGCTGCTGGGGGCTGGCAGGAGACCCAGGTCGCTGTGTTTATTCCCTGGAGTAGGCATGGAATGTCTGTCATCCCCCAGGTCCCTCTCACCCCCAGCGCTGCGTCCAGCCTCGCCAGTCCCGTTCTGTCCCAGAGCAACAGCTGCCACAGCCAATGAGACAGTGTGGAGGCACCCAGGCAGCCAATGGGAGACAGAGGGAGGTGGGACAACAGCAGACATGGAAGGACCCTGGCAATGCTGTCAGATTTTCTGTTGGAAGGTTGCCTGTTCTTACTAGAAAGTTTTATTCCATTGTGAAAGTTTGTATCCACTATGCCCCATTCCTGGAAGAGCTTTGTGTGGGCAGACAGAAAACTGCTGCATGTCTAGCAGGCAGGCAGGGAGGGAGGCCCAGGGTCCAGGTGGGGTTCCTCCCCGCTGTGTCCCCACATTGGCACCCTGCCCTGCCCGCTGCGGCACAACCCGAACACTGTCTCACAGGATGTGAAACAAGTAGGTTGCGACGTGCCCTCTGAGCTGGGCAAACCCAACAACTCTACCATGCACGCTGTTGCACCCACTTGCCCAGTTCCACCCCATCCCTGTGCAGCACCGGGGCTGCTGCCGCTTCCCTCCCATGTTGAGAGGAGTCGATCCTGCAGCAGCTGCTTCACACTCACATAAACTTGTACAGCTCTGATTGGCAGCACATGTTTTGCGGGGGGCGGGCTATTTTTAAGGTTTTTCATTTGGCGAACCTGGCTACATCTTCTGGGCCAGCATCAGACACCGGGGACAGGGGAGCGCTGCCAGGGCGCCACAGTGGGAGCGTGGGTGCTGCCCCATGGAGGCGGGAGCTGCGGGGCCACCCTTCCCTTCGCCGCCTCAGCAACAAACAGTGCCGCAGGGGGATCTGTAGGGGCCACTGGAGTGGGGGGAGGGTGCCTCCCACTCTCACACACAGGCATGCACAATGCTGACACCCTCCTGCAGCCCAGCAGAGAACAATTCCAGCCACGCAAACACCCTGAGGGCCCTCATTGCCTCCGCAGTGCCCACCCATAACCACACTAGTTGCTGCCCTGGCTCCAGGGCAATGGCAGTGGTTCTCCTTCTCCTTAAATGGTGCAAATGGAGGACGCTCAGGGACTGTGAGGGGCAGGGGTGGTGGGCCTGGCTCCCACCGCCTGCCCCAGCTTGGCTTGGCACAGCTAGGCACCAGCCTGCCGGCCCCAGGCGATAAGGGGAAGGTGCCTCCTGCTCCTGCTCTCACACACTTAATAGCAGCCCCATCTCCCTATCTTGTACCCCAGTGGAGGACAATTCCAGCCACGCAAAAACACACGTTTACGTTAAACACATCCCAGCTGTTCTGCAGTGGCTCCAGGGTGGATTTACATATTCACGAGCTCATCACAGATTCATGGTTGAGTGAGTCCGTGGTGCCAACTGATGGCATCTGCACATGCACACGGACGCACAACTCATGGAAATATGAACCACCATTAATTGAACATGCGAATATGCAGACCATGAATATGCTGAGGTTTACTGTGTAAATCTCATTAACCTGTAGCTTTCCCTGACCTGCTCTGGGAAGAATCTCAAAACCAGAGCATTGCTTTCACTGCTTTCCAACCCCCACACTACAAAAATTATTACATGTTGCTACTGTCATAATATTGGCTTTTCCAAATAGTCTCAATTCCTTATACCACTCTCAATTCCTATACCACTTTCCCTTTCTGCCCTTTTGCCATGTTTACAAGTTACAGCAAAAGGATCTACATAGTCTCTTGACTACAGAATTAAGAAACAGCTGGAGAACAAGTTATATTCTTCTTTTTCCCTTTCTCTGACCAACTAGTCTCAGCATAACATCTTAACTGTAAACCAGACAGAAATATACCCATCCCTCAGGGAGAAAGAAGGACTGCATCCCTGATGGATTTCATACCACTCTTCATAGTATCACTACACTTGTTGGTGTCATGGCATAGAAATGCCACAATATCTTAAGAAACTCAAAAGACAGCTACTGTCTATTAGGAGTTTAGAATTAGTTAACCAATTCCAAGAAGAAATGTTGATGAATTCATCCACCACTACTGTCCTTAATCCAGTACATCTCCTTCTATCCATATTCTCCAACTTTCACTTTTCTTTTTCTCTGCAGTCAATAACAGTTCCACAGTGCTTCAAGCCTGGCTAGGCAACCTGCCTCCAACAAAGCATAATGCAAGGCCACCAGAAGGAGCACTGTGAACACAAAAGAATCTCCCCCATCAATTGGCACCTTGAGATGTTTTATAGTAGATGGAACATGCTGGTTTGGCACAAGATTGTCTGAGAAACTGGCATTTATCCTTTAATGGGCTCCATTATACCTGGAGAAAGATTCAGTTAGCTTTTCTAACTGAGAATGGCAGCTCATTAATATGTAAATTTGCCCCACACCCTCACACGGCCCCCCAGCACTGGTTTGGCACTGCATTGCTGTGTATTGGTTGTTGCGGCGGCCATGCTGGGTGGGGGGAGTGGTGGAGCCTCCGTGCCGGGGGTGGGGTGGGGGGCATGTGTCTTTTCAAACTCTTCTCAGGTGTGAAGCTGAGTTAAACATACAATAAAAATGTTAACTACCAATGTAGCTTTAGATGTCTTGTTAACATGTTTAGATGTTTAGTTAACAGGTCTCTAAGCTGCATGTCTTCTGAAGTTCAATTTCTGCAATAAGGCACTCCAAAAAGCTACACTTACTGTTGCTTGATCTCTAAAAGTAACTCATTTTATTACAGTTTACAGGCAAAAATCTTAAATCTGGACTAGTATATCATTTTGGACCCCCAGTGGTGTCAAAAGATTCACAAGAAAGACAAAATAAAATAATAAAATCCTTCCATGAGTTTGGTTATAGTATGTTTCATCTGTCTGCTGAAACATGAAAAAATCTATATATTGATGCGACACTCCATTCCATCCAATACAAGTGATCAAATCCTGAGCTGTAAAAGTCAGTTTCCAATATTGTACTTACTTTAAAAATATTACAGTATTATTATTACCCTTGACTTCCATGGGGCATTGGGTCTCCCTGCCTCCCCTGAAGCTGCAAAATGAAGCAGCTGATGAATATGCAATTAAGTCCCACCTGTCACCCCATCCCCTCAGCTCCGGTGACCAGGAGCGGCAGGGGTGAGGCAGTGCCGCTCTGTTTGCAGCATATAAAGAGCAGGGGAAGCACTGCCACCCCCCTGGAAACAGGAGCAGCCTGGGAGAGGCATGGGCATTTGCAGCGTCTACCGCATGGGGCAAGTGGTACCGCTCTGTCCGCAACTGAGGAGGGCTCCCTCCCTTCTGCAAGTGACCTGAGAGCACCACAGGACCATGAGGGACCATGTTAAGCTGTGCACCGCTGCAGCGACCAATCTCAGGCTGGCACCACCCCTGAAAGCAGTGCCGGGATGCAGTGGTGGTACGACTGAGCTGGGGCCGGTGCTGGCATTTGCGAGTGCTGCAGAGAGCAGGATCCTGACCGGGTGTGTTCAAAAGCCAGGTCAAGTAGGGTTAAGAGTTAAGGCTGAGTTCCAGCTTGACTTTCCCCGCTAAAAATTTTTTTAACAGTGCCTACATTCTACTCTCCTTAGTTTAGCTGTGTTGTGTGTCACAGCGCCCCCAAACTTGTGTGGTCCCTCCAGTAGGGCATACCAGCTGTCGCTCAACATGTCTCATAGCACCTGCATGCACAGCCGTGTTCGGAGATGCAGCTGTGAGGGCCACACTGGCCTTCACCCTGGATGCGAAAACAGCACTGGTCACACCTCTGGGCAGTGCTGGCGGCTCTGCCCTCCCTTTCTCCGTAATAGCACTCACTTTCCCCCAAAGTGCACGCAATTCTAGCAGTTTCACTGCTTTGCACAGCAGAGGTTTCCCCTTCCGACCCCTCCTTTTAAGGCTGGCAGAACAGCAGAACCATCTCAGCCTGGCAGGACAGGAACATCTTCCACAGGACAGGGCAGGCAGGCTGGGGACCAAGGAACACAAGCAGGCTGGTTAGCCCAGCTGCAGGGCAGGATCATGGCTTTCAGTATGGAAGCCACGTCTCTGCCCATAACGGCAGAGGCTTTGTTCCTCCCTGTCTCCGGTGGCAAAGGTCTCTCTGGCCAGATCACTTGCCAAGGTGGCAGTGAAGGAGTTTGAGGCAATGCCTCACGCAGGCACTGAAGCAGCTGTGGCACCACTCTCTGTGATCCTGGCAGTGGTCTCAGGGGCTGTAAGGGTCCCTCTGCCCCACCTCTGCTGGGACCAAGCCCAAGCTGCCTGCTCCAGCCAGCACTCTGGCAGTGCTCTGGGAAGAGGTTCTGCCCCAACATAGAATCAGAGTGCCCAGCGCTCCAGCAAGAGGGGCTGCCCTGAAACAGTGCTAGAGGGCTCTGGCAGTGCTGAGCCAGCACAGAGCACAGGGCATTCCCAGGAACTGCCCAGTGCTCCAGGGCTGAGGGGGGGGGCTTATTTGCATATTCACGCAAACATTGCATCTTTTTATATTTCATGTATGCTCAGATGCAATTTATTGAACCCGCAGAGATCAAAACCATGAAGAATTCACTGTATTACAATTTTTAATGTGCTACAGAATGTTCACATCCCTAGCCCAGTTCTGTGCTTACTGATGGACCAGTAGACAAAATACAGCATAGCTAATGCACCTTTCCCAGAAGCCTGTCTGGTATTTTTTGTGTTGACGGGACATGCAATACTCCTGATTTCTACAGATACTCAAGGACTGTGATACATATGCAGCTGGGCTCTATACCATGGTACTGCGGGTCTTGCCACTCAACACTGATGGAGGGAGGTGCAGGGAGGGGTCAGCTCATTAACATGCAAATCTGGACCTACTTNGCACGAAGTGGAAGAGGGCTGACTGTAGTTAAATGTACATGGAAATTAGCTGCAATAAATAACACTTTCTTTTCTATACAAGACATACAGCTGCAAGAAGAGAAAATAGGAGACCTGTCCAACATGTGGAAGACATGCCTCAGACTGTTCATGCAGATGATCCCAAGTTGTACCTCCATACACCCCAGACTTCCAACTGCTAAGTTACCACAAACTGTTCCAGAGCTGTGCTGGCTTTAAATTTAAAACTCTAAATGCCATCAGATGATTTCTCATTAACTTAGGTCAGAAGTTTTGCATGTCACAATTCAAAGTGTTGGTTACTCTGTCCAACTTCATATTCCTCAGAAGTTTCAGAGTAGTGATCCTCACAAACATTGACAGGTAGAATACTTTAAGGTATGTTAACAGTTAAAAAATTTTAAGCTGATCCAAACTGGCCCATTTTATGCAGTGTAAAACAGAACCCAACAGTACAGCTTAAACATGCAGAAGCCATCTTTGACAAACAAGTTTCCCTCTCATTGGAGGCTTAGACTAGATATCTCCAGAGGTCCCTTCCAAGTCCATTGATTCTATGATTCCGTTCTCACACTTATTACTCACTAATTTGCATCCCCATATCACACTGCTCCCCAGAGAAATGCAACTACAGAGAACCCCCAGTTCTTCATGGTTTTGGTCTTTGCGAGTTCAATTAATTGCAGGGGGGGTTCCTCAATGATTCACATCTGAGCATGCGCAGAGAGAGCAGCAAAGATGCACAGCTTATGAGTATGCAAATAGGCCCCATCACCTTGCACCCCGCAGCCCCTGAGCGTTTCCAGGACCCGTGCCCTGGGATGGCTTAGGAGAGCGAAGCAGGTGTCTTCTGACCCCTCCCTACAGTGTTCCCTG
>WEKX01015163.1:0-29007 GCA_013390025.1 Pitta sordida | reverse complement strand
CTCCTCTGCCCTGTGGGGCAGCTGCAGCAGGCAGAGGAGGCACTGCGGGGCACAGGCGGCTGCCGCGGCACAGGCATCTGCTGTGGCACGGGCAGCAGGGGGTGGGTGGGGATTTGCATATTCATGACTGCCTACTTTGAATATTCATGTGTGTCAGGTCTCACATGCGCAGTCCTGAAACAGGCCTCCTTAATCACTGAAAAATCACACAACGAAGATGTGAAGCCACTATCTGGGGAGCACGAAGTGGAAGAGGGCTGACTGTAGTTAAATGTACATGGAAATTAGCTGCAATAAATAACACTTTCTTTTCTATACAAGACATACAGCTGCAAGAAGAGAAAATAGGAGACCTGTCCAACATGTGGAAGACATGCCTCAGACTGTTCATGCAGATGATCCCAAGTTGTACCTCCATACACCCCAGACTTCCAACTGCTAAGTTACCACAAACTGTTCCAGAGCTGTGCTGGCTTTAAATTTAAAACTCTAAATGCCATCAGATGATTTCTCATTAACTTAGGTCAGAAGTTTTGCATGTCACAATTCAAAGTGTTGGTTACTCTGTCCAACTTCATATTCCTCAGAAGTTTCAGAGTAGTGATCCTCACAAACATTGACAGGTAGAATACTTTAAGGTGTGTTAACAGTTAAAAAATTTTAAGCTGATCCAAACTGGCCCATTTTATGCAGTGTAAAACAGAACCCAACAGTATAGCTTAAACATGCAGAAGCCATCTTTGACAAACAAGTTTCCCTCTCATTGGAGGCTTAGACTAGATATCTCCAGAGGTCCCTTCCAAGTCCATTGATTCTATGATTCCGTTCTCACACTTATTACTCACTAATTTGCATCCCCATATCACACTGCTCCCCAGAGAAATGCAACTACAGAGAACCCCCAGTTCTTCATGGTTTTGGTCTTTGCGAGTTCAATTAATTGCAGGGGGGGTTCCTCAATGATTCACATCTGAGCATGCGCAGAGAGAGCAGCAAAGATGCACAGCTTATGAGTATGCAAATAGGCCCCATCACCTTGCACCCCGCAGCCCCTGAGCGTTTCCAGGACCCGTGCCCTGGGATGGCTTAGGAGAGCAAAGCAGGTGTCTTCTGACCCCTCCCTACAGTGTTCCCTGCAGCCTCTCAAACGGCTCCCAGTGCAGGTCCTGCCAGGAGGGACCAGGTTCTCACGCCTCGTAGCCACAGGGTCATGGCTCCCAAGTGACGGTGGTATTTTCACTCGTTGCTCTGTGAACCCGTAGGCTGGGCTGTTCCCTCGCCGCCTCGGTCCCTCCTGGACCTTGTCAGTAGCAGACAAGTCCTGCTGGACCTTGCCTCTTCAGCTGGGCAGTGCATGCAGGGTGAGGCAGGGCTGAGGGCCCAGGGTCCTGCCCACATGCTCCCCACACTGGGGCTGCTGTGGTCCGGCCTCCTGTCATCTCCCATTGGCCACCAGGGTGCCACTGCGCTGTGTCACTGGCTGCAGCAACTACTGCTCCACCTGCATGGGCCAGGAGCTGTGGCCCCAGAGCCCAGCTTCTGCCACAGTGGCCCTGGTCCCTCCACGTCCTTTCACCAGGAAAATTAGTTCCTCTCCCATCACCCAAAGCCCATAGGGATATGGATCCGGCCGCCCGTGGCGACAGCGACAGGGCTGGCCGCAGGGACAGCAACACAGCCGCAGGGCTGGCACCCTGGCTCTGTCTCAGGCAGAGCCAGAACATGGACATGGCTGGATCCCTCCATGAGCAGCCGCGTAGCATATCCCACTGCCATAGCAACCCCAGTCTGCACGCTCACCACATCAGGGCTTCCCACCAATCAGAGAGGGACAGCACTGTGCGTGAGCCCATCAGGAGCGAGGATAGCTGGGCAGCCCCTGGCTGGAGGGGACAGCAAGGGCAGATACAGCCATTGCCTGCAGCCACGCAGCCCTCCCCACCCCTCCTGCCACAAGGAAGGGGGTGTAACGGCATGGCGGGTGGCACTGTATCTTTTACTGCCCACAGCATGCTCCCAGCACGCAGTCCCACAAACCGGGCAGTGTGAGCTGGTCCCTCCAAGCAGGAATGACTGTGTGGAGACGTGGTGCTGTGGGAAACGGGGCCTTCCTGGTGCCCGTGGAGCCCACAGCTGCAGGTGAGTGAATGGTTGGTTTCTTGGACCACCTCACTGAGCCGGGTTTGTTGGACCGGTGTAGTGCCTCTGCCATGTTTATACACAGTTGAGTTGAATTTAAAAACACACACACCACCAACCACCAACTAACAATCTCCGCAAGTCCTGGCATGGACACACCAGGGAATAAGCAGTGGCAAGAGACTCAGCCTGGCTCAGCTCTGCTTGGGGGGCAGTTCCGGGCTACGGGACTCCCGGCAGTGCTAGCTCCCACAGGGTTTCTGGGCTCAGTACAGTGGCGGCAGCAGCAAAAGCCAGGAATCCTGGCACTTACTGGCCAGGAAGAAGCAGAAGCCATTCCCTTCACTCTCCTGAGCCAGCACAGGGTCCAGGGCGGTCCTGAGAATGCTGTGCAATGCTCTGTGGCTGAGGGGGTGGGGCAACATGCGGGGATATTCATGCATATTCATGAGCTTATCTTCACAGATCGCAGACTTCGTGGGAGGCAGGAAGACCCAATACCCCACAAAAGTTGGGAGTTCACTGTATTTATTATAAAAGCCTATGCTGGCACTACAGAATGTGTGCAAATGAACAATAGTTTGCTTACAGTAAGCGAAACAACTTCCTTAGCACTGATGACAATATTACTAAATCACTGAACTATGACCTTTTTTTTAATGGTTTTCCATCTTTCCAACCCCCACTTCCTTCCCTTCCCCTGAATCACATGTAGTAGAGTCCAAAAAACACAACAAACCAACGTTACGGGTGTCTTGTTGTAGAGAAAGTGGCAGAACAAGCCATTCGCTAGAAAATGAAATTAGCATATAAGTGATCCCAAATTTACACTACAATGCCTGACCAAGAGATTAAGGACAAAAATATTTGACCATCTAATCTGATTTCCCATCTTTCCACAGGTTGCAGAATTTCATTTCTGCATCAGGCTCTATAACTTTGATAAAACATACTGAAATCTGACCAGTGTATCTCAATGTTTTCAGAACTGAAATAAGAAAAACCCTATCAATTTATACTTGCAAAAACTAAAGCGTTTTAATTACTGGAAAAAAAGCTCAAATTGTTCCTTATTTCTATTTAAATTTGGCGCCTTTCAAACTTCCAGCTATAACATCCTAGTGCAGCTGCAGAGTATAACTACTCACATTTAGTATTTTCTCTCTCTGATGATAACTATACTTATTCAAATCACCTCAAGCTTTCTTCTAAAACTGAGACAGTTAAATTCCTAAAATACTTTCCTAACTTCTCATCATTCTTGCGGCAACATTTTCTACAGATTTTAAGTTATGCAAAACAAAAAAAAAAGTCAAATTTGAAGGATCAAACACAGCCTTCTAACACCAGTCTCAGCCAACGCTATTTACAGAAGTATAATCATCACTTCTCTACTCCAAGGATCATGCTAGACCTCTTTACCACAGTATTAAACCAAGATCATGCTATTCTATTCCAGTCTGACCCCTAAATCCTTCCGAGATTCACTGCTTCCTCACTGTTCCACACTGACATATTCAAGTAATGCTCCAATCTGCCTTTGTATTCAAACATCTTTTGTCCAAAAAAGTAAGCAACTCTGTCTCCTGATATGTTGTAAGAGTTTAACATCTACCTGAAAAATACAAGCACATTGCTTTTATATGGCAAAAGAATGCAAGTGTTGTACAAAGGAGTGAGAATTATCTAAAATTTTTCAACCACATGGCCTCAAGTAAAATATCTCAGCTATGATATTCTATTCTCTAAACGAGTACATGTGTAAAACTAAACAGCTTTGATTCCCACTAGAAGTGTCTAACTTTATATGCTGTTATCTAAAGTAGAACTACAGTTCAAAAATACTCCTTAACAGAAAAGTCTTAATTTGTCATAATTTCCAATGGGCAACTCTTAATCACAGTCCATATATATTGAAGTAGGTTCTGGTGAGCCATACGGTTTTTAATAAAACCTATTTTCATTCAGATAGTATTTAGTCACATTGAGAACAAACCACTACAAACTGAGAATATGAAGATGAGATCTGATTTGCACAAGAGTAAACAAGCACTTGAAGTTAATGTAATTAACTTCTTGAGGTAAAAATACGTAAGGTTGGAAAGCCTGTAAAGCTGACCTATAGGAATGTCACATCCAAGACAGAATTAAAGGTTTTGCCACAGGCAGCTACCTTCTTTATCATGAATATTTTACTTTCTGCATATCCAACAAAAGAGAAGTCACAGAATGTTAAAAATTAAATTTCTTAACACTTCTAATCCAAAAATACATAGAAGCACTATGTAGAGTTCTAACATATACTCAAGGTTTTAAAAGCTACTAAAAAAAAGCTTGTTTGAACTCATCTTGCCTCTGAATTTTTGTGCCAGATGGACTTAAGAATTCAGTGCAACCTAACTAAATGTTTCAGGTTAATGGTTTTTTAAGTAATGAATTCTCTAAATATATTTACTCTATCTCCCACTTCTTACATTATTTTTATTAATGACTAGCACAATTTATGTAAGTTATCTTGGAATACAGAACAAAGTATATTTAAGTTCCTTGCAACTCCCTTTACATAACGGAGGATTCTAATACTATATCCATCACTTACCTTATCAACATCGCAAAATTTTAGTTTTTACTTAGGCTACTCTTATAACCAAGCACAACTTGCTTCTAATGAAAACACCGCAAAAGCTGTTTATAAACTCTTTACAATATAGCTGGAAGTACAGGAACCTGCTGTTTCAGTAACAGAGGCATTAGAACCACGATATTGTCTTTTAAAGAGACTCACTTGGATTTGGTCCACTTTCTTCATAATCTTGTTCACTCATGATTAAAGAAAATCAAGTAATTCCTCTCTGCTGATTGAAGTATCAAGAACTGAAACAGGTAACTGACAGCTTCTTCCTCCCAGCTTTGTGTAAGACCTCAAATCCTGTTTCTTACTAGCACTGAATTAATCCTGAAACAAGTCATTAAAGCTTCAGGCAGCATGAAGCATGCACACGACAAACTACACGGCAGTCACAGAACTCTTTCAAGGGAATTAAGCTGGAGGATTTTTGTCAGCAATAAACACCTTATTAGTGAAATGGGAAGGATCAGGTCACTAACATTCCATACCTTCATCTAATAATAAGTACCTTTTAAGTTTTATTTCTATCAAAAAAATTCACTCTAAAATACTTCCACTAAACATATCTTTATAGATTAGCAAGAATAAGTATTAACCTATTCCAAAGACCTATAGGCATTAGTTCTCATATTAGTTTCTAAATAAGAAACTGCTGTGGTGAAGTAAATAATACTATGGGATGCTAAAACACTAGCTATACCTTGAAACACCTGACATGCAGAGCTGCTAATGAAATAGAAAGCTGATCAACCTTTGACAGGTCTAATAGACAGTCACTATGGATATGTGTGAAGACAAAAAAACCACAGAATTTCTCTTAAAACTACATACATTGCTGCCTAAAATAGACTCCTATTTCCTCCCCTTCTTCAATCAGTTACTATTTCCTGACTACCTGTCTTGGTTTAAGACAAGTAAAGGATTATTTATCACTCCTTCAACGAGAGATTGTTAGAGATGTAACAGGATTTATTAAAAAAAAAAAAGAGCAGGGAGTATAAATGGGAAGTACAGTGGTAAATGTCCCCACCTGGCGTATGGGAGACCCAGGTTCGATTCCCGCCAGGGAGAGAGTGTTAAGAGTTGGACTTGATGATCCTTGTGGGTCCCTTCCAACTCAGAATATTCTGTGATTCTGGGAAATACAGTGAATCCTCTCTGTATTGCGACTTCTCCTTCACGACCTCGCGCNCAGCAGGGAACATGAAACTAGGGCTCCCCCCTCCCAACACACGACAGACCCAACACGACGAAATCCCTCAAACCCCAACCCTCACCAAAACACCAATACCGAGAAGAAAATCCCAGCAACAACAAAATACGGATAAAAATGGTAGCAATGTCTGCCAGCAATCGTAAGGGAAGAAAAGGTCATCAGCGAGGGGTAATGGATGATGCTCAAGTTTCACGGATTTAGCTAGGAGAAAACGGCAGCAGGAGCGAGACACAGGAGCTGGAGCGGCAGATGATTCCCAGTGGGGAAAGCAAGGGCGAGAGAGCCAGTCCGTCTTTTAAAAGCTTCCCCAGTCCCTCCCCCAGTAGTGTCCCCTCTGTCCAATGAGATAGCACTCCAAGCCGCCAATCTTGTCTGTCTTCTGCTAACTCCAGAAGACCCGGTGGTCCAAGTCATCATCATGGCCGCCTCCAGCTGCCTCCACATGGCTGCCACCGGCTCGAGCAAGGAACCGGGCGGGCATGCCGCTGCGCGCCACGTTGCTGTGGCAGTCCGGAACCCATCCGCTGTGCCATTCCGCTCTGCACCACTAGCACCGGCCTCCTGCCCATGCTCACCCGGCCGCCCGCCGCTCCCAGGCTGCCGGGAGTCCACATTGCCAGCCAGCCGTGGACTCACGTGGCTCGTAGCACTCTGGTGGCAGTGAGGGGGGGCCGGGGCACAGGGAGGGCTGCGCCGCAAAAAAATTAAAGAAGAAAACCAGGTATATATGTATTAACCCATAACACTACCCTTTCTTTGTAGTGTATTATAAGTATACTAAAAGACACAGGTACATACACTTTCTGCTCCTTTGTGAGTATTTGAGTCAGCAGGCTGCACCCTCAACTATGCTGTTCAATTCAAGTATTAATTTCCACTCTGCCACTCTTCCCAAGTGCTACTATGGCCAGTGGTATAATCCAGCCACAAAGTGACTCAGAGGAGTCTTCCTCTCCTTCACACATATGAAAGTATAGTTATACCCCTACATTTGCAAGAAACGGGTCATGTCAAAGGTGACGCAAAATGTCAAACTCGCAAATACGTGCAGGTCATTAATATGCATGCAGGCCACGCCCATCANACAGTAACATGCACCCAGGGAGGGTCAGTCCCCAGCTGTGCTTAAGAGTAATAGGGGACAGCGTGACTTGTGGCCCTCCCTGTGGGGCAGGGATGGCGCTGCCCCACAGGGAGCTCTGGCACCGCCCCTCAGCGAAGCAGAGGCACTGCGCATGTGTTGGCTGGGTAAACTCGCAAATAGTTGAACCAAAATTGCAAGAAATTTTCCTCGCAAATCTGTGGGGTCATAATGCAGAGGTTGTAATGCAGCAGGGATGTACTGTGTCACATAATCATAAAATATGAAGCTATAGAATTCAGATTACAGTTGGCCTTCCTCCACTTCGCACGCCCCACACTGTGGCTTCACATCTTAGTGGCATGATTTTTCAGCGATTAAGGAGGCCCGTTTTGGGACTGTGCATGCATGACACATATGAATAGTCAAAGTAGGCAGTCACAAATATGCAAATTCTCCCCCCCTCCCCTCAGCCGCCTGGGGCGGGCATGCTGCAGCGGCAATCTGGGGCGGGTGGTCACACCTCAGCGGCGATTCGGGGTGGGCGGCCAGGCCGCAGCAGTGATCCGGGGCAGGCGGGCACGTCGGGGCAGCGACCCTGTTGGGTGGCCATGCCATGGCGAAGTCGAGTCAGGCACGCACCATTCCCGCAGCGGCTTAGCTTGAGCGTCACCCGCCCCACTCCCCTCGCTCAACTCTGAGCCAGGAGGCTTCATGCAGTTATGAAAGATTTACACACTCTCAGGTTAGATGTGGTGTCCAAGACTTTGTCGGGGTAGACTTGGTCTGGTAGACCAGACATCACATCTGCCCTGAGTATGGAAAGACCAGGTCTACCCACTCCAAGACAGCTCTGTGGGTGTCTCCCCACACCAGTGTCCCTGGCCAAGCTGAAAAGGGGGTTTTCCCAGCATGGGGTGGCTGCAGGCGCTGGGAAGCACCCAACACTGATACACAGCAATGCAGTGCCAAAACAGCAGCGGGGAGTAGTATGAGGGTGCGGGGAAAATTTGCATATTAATGAGCTGCCGTTCTATGCGGAAGGAAGGTTTTGCAGATAGGGGGCAAGACCCGCAGTACCATGGTATAGGAGACCCGACTGTACAGTTAACCCTCTTCCACTTCGCGCCCCCCAGATAGCAGTTTCACATCCTTGCTGCATGATTGTTCAGTGATTAAGGAGACCCGTTTTGCAACTGCGGATGCGTTACCTGACACACATGAATATTCAAAGTAGGCAGTCACGAATATGCAAATTTCCCCCTCCCCCAAGCCACTGCACGGACTGCTGGCGCACCGGTCTGCCCGCCTGCGCTGGCCCAGAATTGCTGCCCACAGCACCCAAGGCGCGGCTATGCCCACCCAGGCTCACCCGGGTGCACTGCTCAGAGCTTCTGGAGGCAGCCACACCCACCCGAGCCAGCCCGAGCGTGCTGCTCAGAGCTCCCAGGGCACAGCTGCGCCCACCTGTGCCAGCATCGTCGCAGGAGATGGCCTCTGACTGTGCCAGTGTCATTATCATGGTGATGGGCTGGCTGGGCACAGCCAGCCACTCACTCTCCTTTGTCCAAGCAGGAACTGCGCCAGGAAAATGGGGCTGGCCGCGGCGTGTCAGCAGGACATGCTCACTCTGCTGCTGCAGCCCGCCTGCGGGGCCAGGACATGGGGCTGGGACGCGGCCGGGGTAGGCGAGCAATGGCGTGGGGTTTGTGCTGCCAGCAGCAGATGCGGAAGCAGCTGCATGGCTGAAGAGTAGTCTAGGGATTCTTGGGGGAGTCCCCCGAGGCAGACAGGGTGCAGAAACGCTTCCCCTTCCTCCCCTGTGCTGCGAGAGCCCGTGGGGAGGAGTCGAAGAGGCTCCCCAGCACTCCTGATTGGCTGGGGGTGGAGTGATGGGCGTGGCCTGCATGCGTATTAATGACCTGCACATATTTGCGAGTTTGATGTTTCGTGAGACCAATTACATGACCCGTCTCTCGCAAATGAGGGCATATAACTGTACAAACCTCCTGCTAGAAGTAACAATGCTTTATGGAAAAGCCGAGGTGACAAAATAAGCCATTGAGCTGGAACGTGTCTTTTACAGATGCAAATTGGCCAACAGGTGCAGAAAACTTGTCCATAACAGACGGAGGAGCATTATCTCTTGAGCATCCCCATATTTAGATGTAGTAGCCAAGACTGATTGTAAAAAAATCTTTAAAAAAGGTAATCCCTGCCATGTTCTCTCCTGCTCTTTTGCTGCCGCCACGACTCCCCCTCCCCGTGCTGAAAGGAGAGGCGCTGGTACACGCTCACCCTGCTGTCCCTGGTTTGCATCCCGTGTTACCACAGGGAGTAGCTGCGACAGACACGGGCGACCACCCAGTACCTCTTGCCACAGAAACACTGCAATGCACACCGGACACACACATACACAATGTTCCCCACTCTCACCCCCTGGTAACACAGGCAAGCACTTCTGTCTTGTCCAGTGTCCCAGACAGCATTAAAGAACCCCGCACCCCATGTTTAAGTGCCGGCAGAGCTGTGCAGGGCCAGCCCCAGCCCGTGCTTTTCCATGCCAGGTGTGTCTGCCGGGAGGGAACATAGTGGGCAGAGCTCAGAAGTCCAAACAGCCCCGCAGTACGTCTCCGCCTGCTGCAGCTGCCCCACAGGGTAGATGAGATCAGCTTCACTCCCCCAGCCACACGAGGAATTCTGGGAATGCCCCACAACCGCTGCAGAGCTGGGGGGGGCAAGGTGACCAGGGCCAAATTTGCATATTAATGAGCTGCCAGTCTATGCTGACGGAGGGGCTTCAAGGAGAGGAGTCAAGACCCATGGTACTGTGGTATAGGAGACCCCAGTGTATTATTAAAGAGTGAAGATCACAGATTAAGAACATCCCAGGCTAATCCTTTACTACACGCTTACCTGAGTGTCAGGTAAGAATGTGTGAAAGGGGATAAATGCACAGAATTGTTCGTTTATCTTATTATTATAAGTGCCTTGCTGATAAAAATCAAAACTACTTTATTAATTATCTAATAGCTAAACAGCATGCAGACTGCTTCCTTCAAAAAAACATCACTGAGTTTGATGGAGTGAGTTTGCTGGGTTTGAGGGGGTTTGTGTGTGTATTTGGTGGGTTGTTTTTAAAAAAAAAAAGGTATAGTGTAGTGAAGGAAAAACTACTTGGTTTTTAAGACAGACAATTCAATCAACTCAATCAAAACTAATAAAATTCTAGATTTCTAAATAATTGGAACAAAATAATATGCTGAGCTATACAGGCTAAGGATGAGCTAAAGTGCTCTTTAGCTTTCATCTCTACTCTTAGCTTTACCCACCTTGACACAACCCTAGCCACTCTCACATTTTTTGCAGCACTTACTCATCTCAACTCCAAAATAAGTGAAGCATGATTTGTTCTTCTGCTGGAGTCGGTTTACTTGAAGTTAATACATTGAACCAGGCCAATGAAGTACAGTCATAGCNCCATGCTGCTGCTTTTGCTGCTGCTGCCGCCAGGCCACTCCTGCTGCGCTTGCTTGCACAGCCATCACAGTGGGGAAACTTTATAACATTCTGTGCCAAGCTCGCCCTGGGGCTGCAGGGGGGCAGGGGCTCAGCAGCTGCTTGGCCTGTGGCCCCAGAGGCTCAGCAGCTGCTCACCCTGGGACCGTGGTGGGGTGGGGGCTTGGTGGTTGCTCACCCCATGGCCCCAGAGGAGGCTGCAGTCCTCCTGGGAGGATCTCTGCATCCTCGGGCTCGGGTCAGCGTGGGTCCATGCCACCAGCACTCTTGGAGCTCAGGAACACTCAACTTGGCAACACTGTGCCTTCCCCACTCCTGGCACACACAGGCAGGCAGCCCACCCAGGATGCCTGCCACGGCTGAACGAGACCGCAGCATGCCATGGCACCATGTGTTAGACTATAAGCCTTTCCTGCTACAGACAAAGCGTGGAGAGGCAGCCCGGGCTGCCTGCCATGGCAGAACAGGACTGCGCCATGCCGCGGCAACACGGGACTATAATACGAATGTTATAAACCTTCCCCATCACGTAACTTCCTCTCACTCATAAGGGAGTGAACTGCGGCGGTCCCCAGAGAGTGAGAGGCATCATCCCCCAGCCCCACGGGGCATGCCAGTCCCAACCCACAGGGAGCACTAGTGCCGCCTCTTGGTGAAGCAGAGGTAGTGCCTATGCATTGACCAGGAAGCCCGGCGAATAGCTGAATAATATTTGCTGAGAAACAATCAGTGAATATGTGAATAGCCAAATCCAGAAGCGCAAATGACTGAATCTGATGAGCACCAAGGACAAATGCATGAAAAAGGAAGTGAACCCAGAGATACAGAAGAAGGTAATGAAAGAAATATTTTACTCCCTAGTTTTTTCTCAAGGCTGGAAAGCAAGAAGCCCTCCTCTGAGCAGCAGGCTTTTAGATGGGCTTAACTACAATAACTTCTAGCTGCACTAATATTTTTGAATTCTTTATAGTTTTCAGAAGAACTGATTACACAGCACTAACCTAACAATTAAGTAAAATATCCAAGGCAATATTAAGCACATCCCAAAACTCTCTATCAGAGTACATAATTTAATCTTTTAATGAAGTTAGAGCTCTCCAACTACAGTCGGGTCTCCTATATGGTGCACCCACGGTCTTAATTCGAACCCATGCAGCCCAACTTCTGCGTTGAATGGTGGCCGCGCCGCCGCCGCCCCTGCCACCATCACCCGCACCCCCGCCACCACCCGTGCTGCCCCCCTGCAGCCCGAGCCACCAGCGCCACCCATTCCGCTGTCCAGGCTGGGGCCGCCACAGCCACTGCGGCAGGGCGCACATGGGCGCCGCCGCCCCAGGTCTCCTACTTTGCTAAAAAAATCATGCTGCTAGCATCTGAAGCCACAATATGGGGGCATGAAGTGTAAGAGGGCCGACTGCATAACTTGTGTACAAATCAGTGCCCTCTCTTTTCAGTGTTTTCCTCTCTAATGCCTTTTTTTATAGGCACACAAGGAAGAGTTACACATAAATTCATCCACTTAAGTGATATAGATCCATAACAGTACCTAAATGTATCTTGCAAATATAACTATTAGTCCCCACAAATTCTACACAATTACATGAAGAACTATTCTTTTTATTTGTAGCCTTTAGGGTTGCAATAAGCCACTGTAAGAGTGGCAGTTTCACCTTTCCTCTGGCCTTCCCAAGATTTCAAAGTGTTCCAAGCCTTTCAGATGTTTCATGTAGACACACAGTCTAACAAATACTGTCTAACTATGTTCAGGATTTTGAGATGGCATCTGAGAAAACATCATACTCCATACCTCTCTGACTAGCTCTTCTAACAAAAGAAATTTTGTCCAAACAGATTAATGCTGTCCTGGTGTCATCCATCTAGTACAGGAAATAAACTGTTGCCACAGTTCATACTGATTTGGTTTTTCTATTTCATTTGTTTTAGAAAAAGAAGCAGCAGTTATTACAATACTTGCTCATACATGCAGTATGCATGTTCCATGGGTAAGTAGGGGAGGGGAGAAAGCTCTGGGAGAAAATAACCCAACTTCATCTGCTTGGTGTTTTCCTAGCTTAGCTTCCTAAAATAATGTAAATATATTAAGATTGTCAAATATATGCTTTCATCGCTTTACATTCACATCACATGGTATTAGCCTTGTCTGTCATCCATACCACAAAATGATGCCCCTTACAAAAAAAACACTTATTCTCACCACCTGTGATCATCTAACATAACTTTAAAAAATCTTTACACAAGTATTGATTGTAACAGTGTCCAAAGTAATGTGCAAGATGTAAACTACCTCTCACAGTGCTAGCAGCTATTCACACACCATACTTGCTACTGCCACAAGACATTTGAAAAAGTGTTTTAAGTCAAATGCATTACTGCTTCCTCAGGAGCGTCTCGTCATCCGAGTGATAAACGCACTCATTTTCCCCACCAGCGCAGGTAGAGAAATGCTCATCCCCTTCAAAAGGGGCTGTCCTGAGCACACCCTCGCTCAAGATGCCTGAGCTCCACGTCCATGTTGATTCTGTTCCCCCAGGATGCCTCAGGAGCGACGCCTAGCAAGAAGCAAGGCTCCGAACACCGTGGCATCACGAAGCAAACACCTACTTAAGCCCAGATATGGTTTCTGATGCACAAGCACATGGACAAACACTTGCAGCAAGGCAGATAAAACTGTACTCTCCACAGCCTGAAACTTTCCTCCTGCCTTTCTCTCCAGTGAGCTTCAATAGGACTCGGCTTTTAACAGAGTTAAACGCTTAGAGACTGATGATCTCAAAGGTCTTTCCCAACCTAGAAGATTGATTCTATGACTTTTACCCCTTCCTGCTGAATGGCCGTCTCGGCGGAAGGCGGCCTGACCACCCCCCAGCGCCGCGGGGAAAGCGCCGCGCCCGCAGCCCGCGGGGACGGAGCCGCCCGTGCGTACTTCCTCCTTTAGCGGTGCTGGCTAACGAAAACACAGAGAAACAAGCTCTCAGCCACCCCAGGCGCCAGACTTTCGCCCTCTCCCGAAGCGTACTTGTCCACCTGGAAAGGTAACCCCGGCACCGCCCGCTGCAGACAGGCGACGCGGCCCCATCACACACTACACAGCCCTTCCAGCGGCGGGCCGGCGCGCCACACTGGGGCACACCCGCTTCTCCAAACACAAAGACTCGGCGCTTTCTTCAGGCACTGACTCCCGGCACCTCACCAGTCTCTCACCGCTGTTCTGGTCCCTCTCCTCGTCTTCATCTTCCTCCTCTTGCCGCTGCCCATCCCGCTCCGCCGGACCCCGCTCCTCGCCCTGCGCCTCCACTGGCACCACCGTGAAACTGGTCGGCATGGCGCACACAGCCCCAGACCCGCTGGCGCCTCCTCTCCGGGCAGCGGGGCCGAGCGCGTCTGGCGCTGCCGCCTCCCTCACGTGAGAGCCATTTCCTCAAGCAGCCGCCACCACGGTCCCGCCCCCTCACCGCCTGACAGAGGCACAGAACCCAGGGACCCGTGCCTGTGCGTGTCCTCTCTATCTCAAATCTTGCCCTGCAGTTATCCTTGCAGTGCTAAGACCACCAGGTTGCTGCTCCTCTGATCCCGCCAGACAGAAACTGCCTTCTTAAAGGATGCCAGACTCGGGCTGTGGGGCCCTGGTGAAGGGATCCACTGAGGGGATGTCATCCACTGAAGAGATGACAGCATCCAGAAGGCCCAAGCATTTATAGTTCACCTTTTGGACAAGTGGGACAGAAAGTCCACTGTACCTTTGGACTGCTGGAAAATAAAGATGGTTCCCAGAAATCCTACACAGCAGACATAGTTTGCGAGGGACAGGTGAGGTCTTGTGATTGAGGGTGGAGTCAGCATGCAAACTGTGACCTGAAGTGAAACAGATTCAAAGAATCAAGGGGTGAGCAATGTATCAAACAAATATTAACGATGTAGCGCTAGTGATGAGATGTAGCTCTCGGTTACCTAAAACTTCCCCCCCAGTGCCACAAAAGTAGAGAAAACAGAAGCCAAGGGCATTTTTCTTGTCTCTTGCTATTCTACCTTCCCGGCAAAGTGCTAGAATAGAGCAGAAAGACTATTCATGTCAGTCTGTATCTATGCCTTTTGGAAGGGGATTCTGGTGGGTTTATTGATGGGGTGGAAAATGTCTACCTAACACTACAGTCTCTCCCACAGCACAGAGGCTTTCAGAGAAGAGGGTAGGGAAAGTGATTCTGGCCTTCACAGGTGGCAATGAAGTGGTACATGTGGAGATGGTGGGGCAACAGGAAACGGAGAGGGAGAAATGCATAACATTTTCATATTTGGTATAGGCTTCTAGTTTCACCCCTATTCAAGTCGCAGTGTCGCTACAATGATGAAAATAGTGGCTGCATAAAAAAGGAGTTTCTTCTTCCTCCCCCGACCTGTTTCCAAACTTAAGAAAGCAAGTGGAAGTGTATCTTTGCTAATGACAGCAGATCTCCAATGCTGATGATGTTACCTGCAGAGGCAAGGATGTTTGGGGGAACTTTGATGGTACAGACTATTGCCAAAATTAATGTGAAGGAACTTGATACAACAGTGAATTAGAATAGTAAATGTAATTTTGAAACATATACACAAAATAATAATTCCTTCTTCAAAATATTTTTTTTTTTTTTTTAATAATTTTTGTCCAGGACAGAGGTTTGGGGGTTTTTGCAGTAGCTGTGAGAGAACAGAGCCTGGAGTTGTGTGGGCTGTCTAGGTTGATCTGTACCACGTCATGTCATCACTGGAGGGCAGAAGTAAGGGATTTTCACTTCCGAGAGGAGGGTGAGTGTGGCTTGTGGTCAGGGAAAAAAAGCCTGGTGGTCAGAGGGTCTGTCTGCCATTGGTTTTCATTGTTTGGTGAACATTTTTGCATATAAATCACCCTCTTTGTAAATCTTTGTTATTAGTACTATTGCTAATATTGTTCATTTTTTAAAATCTCATTGATGTTACTAGTAAATTGTTCTTATCTAAGCCTTTTGTATCTTCCAAGAGAGGGGGAGGGCAGTGACTTGTGGTTTTCTTTACAGCTGGAGTACTAAACAGGGAATACCATTCCTAAACCGTGACAACAGAATGCAATGTATAATTTCTGGGGTCATGTATGAGCATTGAGAAGAAAATTTACTATAGGTGCCAAAGCAGAGCACTGTGCTGTTTGGAGGGAGAGATTTGCAGGATGCATATGAAAACGAAGGCACAGAATAAAGAGAGTGTGGAGAATGCCTCAGGTGCTCAAAAAAGAGGTCTGGAGCGCCTTGAGAAGTCTATTGAAAGAAATTCATGTACAGTAAAGATGAAAAGTGTATCATACTGTATGCGCTAAAGGTTGAGTGGGGAGAAATTATTACTGCAGCCTTCATTTTACTCTACCCTGATACAATTTTTTTTAATCTAAACTAGCTAAGAGCTAAAGAAAGAGAAGCTTTGGACAAAACAACTTTTGAATGAACAGAGGCAGCACTTCCAACTCTCTTCTGTTTCCTGTCTTAACCATAAGGAAGCAACCATCTATTGAAAAATAGGCACAGTTCAGTGGAGCAAAGATGGTAAAATCGTATCGGGTTGTCGGTTGTCCCTCATAACAGACACACCCTGTAATACGAGAGGTGTGTTTTGTGAGCCTCTTTAGAAGTTATTGCACAATAAGGACCTGGGACTGGGCAAAGTAACTCACTTCTTACATTTTTTTAATTGTCATTTCCTTTGAAATAGCATGACATAAGTAGTGTTGTGATACATGCCAGGTTTAACAATAAACTATTTTGATGGTGTGCTTGTTGGAATAAGAAATAAAATAGAGCATAAATAGGATAAGATTATGGTACTGTATAAATCTGTGTCTAAAAATCAGGTGATGGAAACATAACATTACATTAGTGTTTTATTAAAAAAGTGAAAAGAGTGAAGCTTTCAGTTTGTGATGTTCCCTGAAAACACAAAGTTCTGCGCTTTCACCATCTTTCTGTTTTAAAAGGTAAGAATGCAGCAGGTACAGCATTAGTTCCAACATATACACACATATGACCTTTAGAAGTCATTCCTCTTATTAACAAAAGTGGATTTGGGGGCTGAATATTCTACTAAACGTTCTACTAAGATCTCCCAAGAAAATAAGCTAAAAAACCAGGACATATGAAGATTTTTGAAAGGAACTAGTTTATATATCAAAAATAGAAAAATGATAAAAGTAGTGCTAAGAGTTAATATGGTTATGATTTTAAAAAAGACATCTGTCTAAGGAAGTTAATGATGTCTTTAAGACACCAAATTTGTATTATTTGTCCTATTATTGAGATATTAGAAACAAATTACTAGAAAAAAACCCCATACATTTATTGTCACAGTAAAAAACAGTAAAGTCAAAACTGTGAAAGAAGCAAAGAAGAGTGCTTAATAGTCTATGTGACTAACAAAAATCTTTCTAATATTACACATTGGTCAGGTCATCAGGACTAATGCAGTTTATGTACATGAAGCTGAAAATAAGCTAGCCTGTGACTTCTTGGACTCAGAAATATTACATTTTTATAAAAGTAGGGAAAGTTCTAAGAGAGTGAATTATTGTCCTTATCAATATTGAGTCATGAATACCTAAAAAGAGGGAAAAGAGTGGATCACAAATGTTTAGCTGACTGACTCGATAATTCTGTCTTGAGGAAAGATGATTGCAATAAATAAATATTTGGAGACAAGATAATACATCTAAATAGTTAAAGTTGTTCTACTGTTATAGCCCAGGTGAAAAATAGCCACAACATTTGGTTTGGTAACAGCTGGAAATTGGCTGGAAATTTCAATGGAATTAACTCCATATACTTTGCAAGTATTTCAAATACAGTTAGCCCTCTTCCACTTCACACCCCCCAGATGGCTGCTTCACATCTTTGCGGCGTGATTTTTCAACGATTAAGAAGGCACGTTTGGGGACTGCACATGCACAACCTGACGTGCGTGAATATTCAAAGTAGGCAGTCATGAATATGCAAATTCTCCCCCACCCCCCAAGCCACTGCACAGACTGCTGGCGGACCAGTCTGCTTGCCCGCACCAGCCTGGACTTGCCACTCGCAGTGCCCAGGACGTGGCTGCGCCTGCCCACGCTGACCCAGACTTGCCACTTGCAGCACCTGGGGCATGCCTGTGCCTGCCCACGCTGTCCTGGACTTGCTGCTCACAGTGCCCGGGGCATGGCTGCACCTGCCCGCGACAGCCCAGACTCGCTCACAGTGCCCAGAGCGCAGCCGCGCCCACCTGTGCCAGCAGCACCACACAAGAGAGAGCCTTGGCCACTCACTGTGCCAGCGCCATTCCCTTGGTGATGAGCTGGCCAGGAACAGCCAGCCGCTCACCCTCCTCTGCCTGAGCATGGGGACCTGGACAGTGGGGGTGCTTACTCTCCTCTGCCCGAGCAGAGAATGTGAGCTTGAAAGCCAGACGCATTCCAGCTTGATCACCTATTTTGTCACCTTTTCTATGAAGCTTTTATTTTGTCTGTTTGCTTGGTTTTTTTGAAAGCAGGAGTTTGAAGTTCACATAGTTTTTAAACTCAATTTCTGGAAAAAGTTTGTTCACTTGAGGCTTGACTCTACCTAAATATGTGAATGTATTGTTGAAGTCAAACATGGGTTTAAATTCTGCTAGTCTGGCCACTGCAGGGTGCATCTGTGAACCTGCAAAATTCCTGGAGAATGCAGCCTGTCCTCAGCACCTCTCCCCAGCACCAGGACTCTGCTCTGCCACTGCACCATCAGCAGTGTTACCGTGATGACAAGGCAGCCACCGAAGCCCCTGTTTAAATGTCGGCAGTGCTATGCACAGTTTGCCCCACGCACTGCTGTGCCATGGCAGGCATGTCCTCCGGGAGGGAACACACTGGGCAGAGCTCAGACTTCCTCTGCCCATTGCAGCTCCCACAGCAGTGACAGCCAAAGCCCCGGACTTGCTTGGGAGGTGGCGTGGGCTCAGGGACCCTTTTGTTACAATTTCTGAGGAGTCCCCAGGTGCGGACAGGGCAGATGAGACTCCCTTCATTCCCCTGAGTGCATGAGGAACTTCTGGGAATGCCCTGCAGCACCTCTGGAGCTGGGGGGGCAGGGTGACCAGGGGAAATTTGCATATTAATGAGCTGCCACTCTATGATGGAGGGCTGCGCGGGGAGGGGGCAAGACCCATGGTACCGTGATATAGGAGGCCCAACTGTATTTCAAAACTGCTTCCTGACAGATCTCAAGCTGTTAGCAGAGGCAGAAAGGAAACGAAGTGTAAGACAAGGATCAAGGAAGATTAGGATTTCCTCAAGCATGCCTCAAGCATCTCCAAAGTGGGTATTTCAAAGACCCAAAAGGACTCAGGTGGGCATTTGGGCTAGCTGCTGTGGAGACAGAGGGCATTGCCTGGACTATCAGAGAACCCATCTGTAGTAGGCCTTCTGAAAGAGGAAGAACAACAGGTACCAATTGCCACTTCAGCTGTGCATTGCCGACAGTACCGAACATCTTGAGATGCCATGATTCCTATCCACAAATTAATCCATGAGTGGGACAGCCAAGGGGTAATCAGCAAAACCAATTTACCCTTCAACAGTCCTATTTGGCCAGTGCGCAAATCTGAAGGAGGATGGCGGTTGACTGTGGACTATCGTGCCTTGAATGAGGTGACTCCACCATTAAGTGCTATGGTGCCAGACATGTTGGAACTCCAGTATGAGTTGGAGTCCAAAACAGCAAAATGGTATGCTACCATTGACATAGCTAATGCCTTTTTCTCAATTCCTCTGGCACTAGAATGCAGACCCCAGTTCGCCTTCACCTGGAGGGGCATGCAATACACATGGAATTGGTTGCCCCAGGGGTGAAAGCATACTCCTACTATCTGTCATGGACTGATCCAGACTGCCCTAGAAGAGGGTGAGGCTCCAAAACATCTGCAGTACATCCTCATGTGGGGAAACACTGCAACAGAAGTGTTCAAGAAGGGCAAGAAAATAATTCATATTCTTCTGTAGGCCGGTTTTGCCATCAAGAAGAACAGAGTCAAGGGACCTGCTCGAGAAATCCAGTTCCTGGGAGTGAAGTGGCAAGATGGACGGTGTCAGATTCCTACTGAAATTATCAATAAGATCACAGCTATGTCTCTATCCACCAGCAAGACAGAAACACAAACCTTCTTAGGGGCCATAGAGGTTTTTGGAGGATGCATATTCCTGAGTACAGTCAAATTGTAAGCCCTCTTTATCTAGTCACTTGCAAAAAGAACCGTTTTCATTGGAGTCCTGAGCAACAGCAAGCTTTCATTCAAATCAGGCAAGAAATTGCTCATGCAGTGGCCCTTGGCCCAGTCCGGACAGGACCACAGAAAAACATGCTCTACTCTTCAGCTAGGAACCATGGTTTATCTTAGAGCCTTTGGCAGAAAGTGCCCGGCGAGACCCGAGGCTGACCATTAGGATTCTGGAGTCGGAGATACAGAGGAGCTGAAGCTAACTATATGCCAACAGAAAAGGAAATTTTGGCAAGCCGCCTCAGAGGTAGCTGGTACTGAAGTACAACTCCTCCTGGCTAGAAGTACTACAGGTACTGACCAGAAGTACTGGGGTGGATGTTCAAAGCGAAGGTTCCCTCTAGCCATCATGTCACCAATGCTACATGGAGCAAGTGGATTGCCCTCATCACAGAGCACACGCATATCAGGAAACCAAATCACCCTGGCATCTTAGAAATAATTACAAATTCACCTGAAGGTGAAAATTTTAATCTCAGTGATGAAGAAGAACAAGAACGAGTGACACGTTCTGAAGAAGCTCCACCACACAACCAACTGCTGATCGAAGAAACACCCTGTGCTCTCTTTACTGATGGTTCTTGTCACATAGTGGGAATGAAACGGAAGTGGAAGGCAGCTGTATGGAATCCTACACAACGGGTTGCAGAGGCTACTGACAGAGAAGCTGGATTGAGTCAATTTGCTGAATTTAAAGCCATTCAATTGGCCCTGGACATTGCTGAAAGAGAGAAATGGCCGAAGCTCTACATCTATACTGATTCCTGGATGGTAGCCAATGCTCCGTGGGGATGGTTGGGAAAATGGGAAAAAGCCAATTGGCAGCTAATCTACCATTAAAGTTAGCTGTTAGTGTAAAAGGCTACACTAAATAATCTCCAGAGGTCACATGCTACTTCCTTCTAATTTTGTAAAAATGCAACCAGTAGCCCACATCATCAAGATACAAGAGAATTTGCTTTTGTAACAAAGGAGAAAAATAGAAGGGAACTAGAAAACTTGTCATTATATCTGTTGCCTTCAGCCTCTACTCTTTCCTTTCTACTTTTGCCTCACCATGTCAGTGTTGTGTGGTATGAGGACATCATGAAACCTAGCTAGTGTGTGTTGTTTTGCCATACAGAAGGAACTAAAGGAATACAGTGGACCCCTGCCACTACGTGGTTTTGTGGTTTGCGGATTCACCCCATCGTGGGTTTTTTTCCCCCAATAATTCCCTTCTGAGCATGCACGGTATGACCCGCAAAGGGCTATTATGTAAATAAGCTCATGCATATTCAAGCAAGCCCCACCGCACCACCCTGCCCACCTCCACTCCAGAGCAGCTGCAGGGCATTCCCAGGACTGCTCCACAGACTGAGACATGTCACAAGAGCACAGGGAGTGTCTTCTGGCCCCTCCCTATGGCCCCTTAAGCAGGCAGCTGCCAGTGCAGGTCCCACGGGGAACTGGCTCCCCCTACCCACAGCTGCAGGACTGCGGCTGGTGGGGACAGTGCTGTTTGCACTCAATGCTGCCCCAGACCTCAGGCCAGGCTGTCTCCTTGTCTGCCCCGGTCCCTCCTGACTATTGCTGGCTGCAGCCAAGCCGCATTGAAGCCAGTGCTTCCAACCAGGTGGGGAGTGCAGGGCGATGCAGGGCTGGGGGGTCTGGGGGTCCTGGAGCCTTTCCCCTGCCATGGTAACAGGAGTCTGTGAAGCATATCCACATAATACCATCAACCAGGGCAGCACCTCGGCATGGCACCCCTGCCACCACCACTCCTGCTGAGGCGCACGGAAACAATGAGCTGGGTGGCAGGGATGGTGACTTAGCCACTGGTGGAGCGGTGCCCTCTTGACACAGGAAAGGTGATTCCACTCTAGGCAGCCGGGAACAGTAGGAACCAGCCTGATGGCTGCCTGGCCAAGCTGTGCGGAGGGGTTGTGGGACTGTCTCACAGAGGCACAAGCAACCTTCTGCAGCCATTTGTGAGACATTGGGAGGTGGGACCACAGCACTCCAGCAGAAGGAGTGTCTCTGGTGGCACAGGAATGGCTCCAAGAACCCCAGACCCTGGGCCCCACATCACTCCACACCCCCCACCTGGCCAGAGGTGCTGGCTCCAGCGATGCTTGATCACAGCCAGCAGTGTTCAGGAGGGATCAGCGCTGATGAGAGGACAGCTGAGCCTGAGGTCTGGGGCAGCATCGAGTGCAAACAATGCTGTCCCCACCAGCTGTGGCCCTGCACCTGTGGGCAGGGAGAGCTCAGTCCCCATGGCACCTGCACCTGCCTAAGGGGCCATAGGGAATGCCACAGGCAGGGACCAGAAGACACACCTTGTGCTCTCCTGACATGTCCCAGCTGGCAGAGCAGTCCCAGGAATGACCTGCAGCCACTCTGGAGCAGAGGTGGGTGGAGCAGTGGGTGGGGCTTAATTAAATATTCATTAGCTCATTACCTTTGCAGAGTGAGGGCTTTGCAGAAGGGGAGGAAGACTCGTGGTAGTACGAAAGCCGGGGTATGACTGTATAAGTTAACACACGTTCCATCTTTTCTAGTGACTAAACAAAATGAGAGCCATCTGCTGCTGTGAAAAAGGCCAAGCCTGTATTATGGTGCATATAACAGCACTGTTGTCTTAAAACCCTGTGAGCCCTAATTTCTGTTCATTCTTATTGTATTGTTCAGCATCACTTGCAGAATTAACTTCTCCATCCTTTCCCTCTCTGCGCTTTCTTTAACAATGTGTCAGTCTGTCTCAATGAACTTTTAATACTATGTTTGTACTTATACAGTTAACCCTCTCCACTTTGTGCTTCCCCTATCTTGGCTTCACTTCTTCACAGTGTGATTTTTCCTCAATTGGAGAGATCTGTTCCGTGAGGCACTCATGACTGCGCCTGCATGAACTGACATGAGTATTCAAATTAGGCAGTCGTGAATATTCAAATCAACACCAGTGCCGTGCTGCACAGACCACGGGCACACTGGTGTGCCAGCACCGTGCCTGCCCCTCTGTGCTCTGAGTGAGGCCACCGCAGCAGTTTCGCCGGCACTGTGCCTGCAGTGCTCTTGCCCTGCTCCCCTCCACTCTGCTCTGAGAGAAGGTGCTGCAGCAGGTTTGCCCAAGCAGCGCCCACTCCGCTCCGCTCCACTCCAAGCAAGGAGGCTGCAGCAGGTCCACCCAAGTGATGCCTGCCCAGCTCCTCTCTGCTCCGCTCCGAGTGAGGCAACTACAGGAGGTACCTCCGATGCTACACCTGCCCTGCTCTGCTTGGAGAGAAGAGGCTGTGTGCAGTTATGAAAGATTTACACACTCTCAGATTAGATGTGGTGTCCAAGACTTTCTCGGGTAGACATCTCCCCTGAATATGGAGAGACCAGGTCCACGCACCCAGAGAGACAGTGGGACAGCGGTGTGGGTGGCTCCCCGCACCAGTGTCCCCAGCCGAGCGGAAAAGGGTTTTTTCTCAGTGTGGGGTGGCTCCAGTCCCTGGGAGGCACCAACACAAACACTGACACAGAGCAGGGTGGTGCTGAATCAGTGCTGGAGTGTCAGGGGGTGGTGTGAGGGGGCAGGGCAAATTTGCATATTAATGAGCTGCCTATCAATGAGGATGGCGGGCTTTGCTGGAGGGGAAACAAGACCCACAGTACTGTGGTATTTGAGGGCTAACTGTATTTATTCCCTAAGTATCTTTTCTTAAGTTAATGCATGCAGTTCATCCCAGAGGACAGACCCCTGCCCTGTCCATCCAGCCTCTCCACCAGGGTGTGGTGGTCTTACACACCCTCCCCACTATCTTTTAACTGTTTCTGTCATGGTCATAAATATATCTTGTAGAAACAAAGTACATATGTAGTGCTGCCTTGAGAGAGATTCAATCTGTGAGCTTTTTAATTTGGGTGAGCGCTCCGTCCCCATTTCTGCCATCACATGCCCATGTGCATAAGCAGCTGCACGGCTATATGTCTGCCCACCAAGGACCGGTCACAGCTCCAGGGAGGTGGCCGAAGTCCCTCTTCCTCTTAAATTACCTGCCCCGAGCCCACAAGTGGTGGCTCCAAACAAAGAGAACACAAACAAGAGGTGAGCTGAATGCTCCCCCAAAGACCACAGCCCTGCAAACCGCACCAGGCTGAGCTTGATTCCAGCAACACTGCACAGTCTCTCACAGTCCTGCTGCAGCCTCGGGCTGCCTGTAGGAGGGAGGGATCCCTTCCCAGTTGCAGCCAAAGTGGCACCGCTTACCCTGTGTGGTAGATGCTGCATGCAGCTCATGTAAAGAATGTTTCCCAGGCTCTCAGTGGAGCTGAGCACGGCTCCTGCAGCCCGCTCCACTATGCTGCCTGCTTGGCAGCCATGCTGATGGGTAGGAGTGATTCACATATTCATGAGCTTATTACATATTCATGAGCTGGCTGAGTTTGTGGCATCGTCTGCATGGGCCCACTTTTCACTGAAAAGTAAACTACGACCGATTGAAACTGCCGAGATGCGGACTGTAAATAGGCAGGGGCTTACTGTAGCCCTAGGGTGGTTTTTTACCTTATCCATTTGACATACTGTTTCACTTATACCTTGACCTGAGAGATTATTTCATGGAAAAGATGCCAAAACTGTGGAGATGCACCCTTATAGTAGATTTTTCTAACTGCACATTGTGAAAGTACAGTCATACCTCAGTGCATTGCGACTTCTCCATTGTGACCTCACTGGATCACGACAAATTTTCCCTGTGAATCTGCCTCAGTGATTGGTGGAGTGCCTCCCGCTTGCCGTGGCATTTATAGTCCCACAGCACCATGCTGCAGTCCCTGCCCTGCTCCTGTATGTCTCCATGCTTGGTCCCTACTGTGGAAGGCATATGTTGCAGTATGCCCCAGGTGGCCGCTGAGACCCAGTGCAGCACCACCACAAGTCACGCCATCCCCTGTTACTCTAAGCCCAGCCGGGGGACGGACACCTGTTGGGCACGTGTTACTGTTCCCATGGCTACAGGCAGGGAAGGAGATGTGATCTATGCCCAGAGACTGCGTGCCCGGTGCACCTGGTGATGACGTTGCCCCAGGGAAAGCACCCCATGAAAGTGGGGCTGGGATGGCTGCCGCAACAATGGGGCAAGCACTGTGTGCTGGGACGGGGCAGCGATGGGACATGCCCATCCCGCCACTGCAACTGCTGCGCCAGGAGGAGGCTTCTGTTCCCCCATGCCCTACCCCCACTACAGCAGGGGGAAGCAGTATTCTGATGTGTCCATACAGCCAGTGGTGCCACTCCCACACTAGGGACCAGCGGATGTACATGTCATAGCTGCTGCAGTTAAAGGGAAAGAAACTCTGACACCACCCCCTGCCGTAAGGGGCTTCAGGTGTCGCCGTGTTGAAAAGTTAAGGTTTCCCAGGCTCCAAGATCACCAGCCAGAGCCCAGGGACACCCCTTCCCTGCCCTGGCCCTGGAGCTTCCCCACTGTGGAGGCAGTGCAAGCATACACAGTGGCAGCAGCCCAGCAGCAGCTGTGGAAGCAGCAGCATGGCCAAGGAGAAGCCCAGAGATTCTCCGAGGGTCTCCTCAGGCAGAGAGGGACCAGAAACGGTTCCCTTTGCTCTCCTGTGCTGTGAGAGCCCGTGGGGAGGAACAGAAAATGCTCCTCAGCGCTCCAGAGTGGTGTGGGGTGAAGCGATGGGTGTGGCCTATATGCATATCAATGACCCGCAACTGTTTGTGAATTAGACAGTTCACAAGACTCCTGGGAGACCCGTTCCTCACAAATTTGGAGGTATGACTATACTTAAAACAATTGTATCTCATGAAGTTATCCTCTGCCAAAATTAATAGTGTCTTGCTCTTGCAATAGCATCTACTGGCAGACAGTTGATGCTAACTTGCAACATAAGCATTTCAGGTTAATCATTGCTAAGATTTAAATGATTTTGGAAACTAGTTTCATAGTGCCAAGTAAGTGAGTAGAACATAAAACCATATTACAATGTTACATGTTATGGAGTTTCTTAATGAGAAATACTTTGTCAAATGAGTGGCAGGTAAAAATATTAAGACAATACAATAGTTTATATAATAGTTTAATAGTTTATATAATAGTTTAAATAATAGTTTGAATAATAGTTTATTATGCTAAAATAGGTGCTTCACCTTCTGTTTTTAATTAACTAACTTTTGACTGTTATATGCCATATTCTTTAATATGTCTGCTGAACGAGGCCCCTCAGAAAACATCGGCAAAATTAGGTGCTTTTCCGCTTTGTCTGAAGTGCAGTGAATCTACACAAACAGGGCTAATTCTTCATGTGTGAAAGTGCTCCAATACCAGCATTAAGGAGTTTTGCAAATTGAAAATTAGATAATCACTGATCAAGTAATAGCATTATAAGAGAAGTATATTTTTCTTGATTGCCATCTTAGACATAGACACCTGAATCCATCCCATGTGTTGTATTAAATGCCAAGGAACATATCCTTAATGTAGTTTATTACTGTTCATAATTAACTCCTTAAAAGATTGGGGTATTTCTCAGAATCAGCTGGTAGCAATTTTCCTTCTCCCTCCATAAATTATGCCAATTCACTATTTTTTTGAATAGTATCAAGGATTCATCTTAGTTGAACATTATCTTGTAACTTGTCTGTCACTATCGACTGAGAATATTTCATCTCTATAGAGACTTTATAGGCAGAGTTGGAAGCGACAGAGTAAACCCATCAATTTTTCATTAAAAAATACATAAATTGCTTCCAAAATGCTGAAATTAAAGCCTTCAGATGCTAGTTAGCAGTTTATCTTCTTTTTAATTTCCCTGTGTTTCTCTGCCAACATATGTGATAAAAGAAAGTAGAAAACACACACAAATAGAACTGTAAGTACAGTGATCCCCCATTACTCGCAGGCTGTTGGGTCTGGGCCTCCTCGCACGAGTTGTGGGATCCACAAAGATAGCGAAGCCACTACGTAGTCGAGTATGGACCCATCAGAGCACCGCTTCCCCCTGCTGCAGTGAGGGGAGGACATGGGGAAACAGAAGCCTCCTTCTGGTGCAGCAGCTACGGCAGCGGCATGGGCACATCCCGGCCCTGCCCCATCCCAGCACACAGCACTTGCCCCACTGCCACCACAGCGAGCCCAGACCCACTTTCCCTGGGGCTATGTCATCACCAGGTGTGTCAGGCATGCAGTCTCCAAGCACAGACTGCAGCTGTGGAAACAGTAACACATTCCCGGAGGGCATCAGTCCCCTTCTGGGCTTAAAGTAACAGGGGACAGCGTGGCTTGTGGCAGCACGGCGATGGGTCTTGGCAGCTGCCTGGAGCATCCGGCAGTATAAGCCTTCCACTGTAGGGACAGGGCATGGAGACACACAGGAGTGGTGCAGGGACCGGGGCACGGTGCTATGGGAGCGAGAGGCACCGCATGCCCTCCCTGCGGGGCTGGGCCAGTCCTGCCCCACAAGGAGCACTGACGCCGCCCCTCAGTGAAGCAGAGGCACTGCGCACACATCAGCCAGGAAGCTCAGTGAATCACTGAGGCAGATTTGCAAGAAAAATTTCTCAAAAACCAGTAAAGTCACAATGGAGAAGTCACAATGTAGGAAGTTATTGCTGTATTGACCCAAATTATAATATACTTCACCATGTTGAAATACCAGTTAACATAATTTTATTCCCTTCATAGAATTGTATTTAAGTAAGTTTAAAACTCTTGTCTGCATTAGATTTACTGTTGGTTAAAAATAATTTTCACAATTTTTGAGAATATGTAGTCTCTGAGGATTTTTTTTTAAATCATATTTTAATCATATGTCAGTATCTGCATACTGCTGTATACTATCATCCAGTGGAGTACAGTTGAACAGTACCTATCGGAATACAATAATACTTTGCTGCATTCTGACCCTTCCATTGCAAACTCGCTGGTTTGTGAGAAATTGTGAGACCAGNGGACCCTCTGGCAGTTCATTTGCCCCCAGCTTGGTATCACCTGTGAATTTGTTAATGGTGGACTCAATTTCCCCATCCATGTCATCAGTAAAGATATTGGGCCTAACACTGATCCCTGTGGGACTCCACTACTGACTGGTCACCAGCTGGATGTCACACCATTTACCACCACTCTCTGGGCTCGTCCATCCAACCAATTCCTAACACAGCACAGAATGCTCCTATCCAATCCATGCTCAGAGAGTTTCTTTTGAAGCTTTTAGAAGTTTTTGAAGTGCATCTGGCTTCTTAAAATACAATAACTTCCCCTTTAATTTTAAACTTCATTCTTCATTCATATGTGCAACTATCCCTATTCCTACTACTTTTCATTTTCTTTGGAGTCTGCAGACCTAACAACTCTCATCTTTATTAATGCTTTCATCTACCTAGTAATGATTTTTTGGTTTTATTTGGTAATTATGTATTTCTTTACCAATTATTTTAAAATTCCTGGAACCAGATTAATTTTATGTAACCTGGAGGTATGCAGAGGAAGTGTAGTAGGTTTTATTCTTTCTAATCCAATCTAATCTATGTGTCCAGAGAGCATTATAAATCAGTTCTGCCTGGAAAATATAAAGCCTATACTGGCAAAAGAATGCTTTGACTGGAAATCACTTAGGACAGCATCCTAAATAGAACAAGACATTCTTGCAGAATATACTTTATTTCAGCTGGTTACCTTGATGTAAGAATGTAGTTGGGAGAATCACGTATCTGACAAATTGTGTCAAAATCTAAAGATATAGATAATGTAGTTAATACTTAAATATTAATACAGAGAAAAGCCTTTTCCCTTGTACTTCTGTATTTTTACCTTTTCCCTTGTACCTTGGTATATTTTGCTTATTCAAAACTAAAGGCCTTAGTATATTTTGCTTAAAGGCCATTTCCCGTGGCCCTGTATTATATACTTATTCAAAACTACCGATATTATGAAAATACCTTTATTTGATACAAGTATCTTTTAGGCATTAGCGAATCTTGTATATCCTCCATTCCCAGATGGCTATAGTTACTAATGTGTCTTTAAGGCCTCAATATATCTTTGTATTTGCCTTCAATATGCCTTCATATTTTAGTCCTTTAGGGTGTGTCTAGTTGTTACAAAGAAAAAAAAAGTCCACTTTAGCATAGTG
>WEKX01015162.1:106934-172153 GCA_013390025.1 Pitta sordida | reverse complement strand
GTGATTTTGCCTCTTATGAAGCAGTAGAACACTGTAAGGAGAAATCCCCGTGTTCCTGCTCACAGGCTCTGCTCTCAAAAACTCTCCTTTGACCACAGGACTTGCACTGATATGGGCATGCCTTTGTACTGTGTGGCTCTGTAAGTTCAAAGCTTTCTCTTTAATGTATAATTACAGCACTCTTTTCTTGTGCCATGGCACTTACAGTGTGTAAAGACAGTATTCTGAAAAATGCACACAAAAGCTTTTAGCTAACTACTTTTCCCCTAACGTGACTGTATTTGTAACATGGACCCATAAAAGGTATGCGAGTTAGATGCAAAATCAATGACAGTTTAGTGCTGTCAGGCCTCCTTCCTCAGATAATAAACACAGCACTGTAAAAAGGCAAACAAGCCACCTTTATATCTCTGATTTAAGGTAACACTCTGTAAAGACCTATCACTTTCAAAGTACAAGACAACTCAAGAGACCTTTATCTAGTTATGGATAATGTATCACATCCAGGAGATCTGCAAGACTGGGTTCCCATTTCAGCTTCTAGGATTGGATTTTTGACTGCACAGTTATTTAAATGGGGAGCCAACACTGAGCACTATTCAAATACAGGAATCTAAACTTAATCTCAATGTTTAGGGATGAAAGAAGTACTCTTCTCGAATACCTGTAAAATCACAAATNGAGAGATGCATCAGGATTTCTGATCTCAATCCCTGGGGTGGAACAAGAGTGCTGCACAGTACTAACTGAGTCAGCTGCAGGAAATAAAGGTATCCAGCAAACAGAAATAATCTGGAATAAAACCCAGAAGTACACATAGCCAAAAAAACCCAAATGAAAGCAAGATATTTGTCTGTTACACAGGACCTGTATTACAAGAATTTCTAGAACTGTTTCCTTAAAAATCTTTTACAAATACCAAATATTTGTGGAAGAAATTCAAACAGTTTCAGATAAACAAACTTCATCTAGTGTATACTTCTAATAAGATGTTTACAGATAGTACCAAGTTGGTTGCAAGCAAATAAAAATTACATTAAACCCCAAATGCATTGTGAACTCACTCTGAACAGTAACTTATTAACACA
The DNA here is from genome assembly GCA_013390025.1 of Pitta sordida. Lineage (NCBI taxonomy): Eukaryota > Metazoa > Chordata > Aves > Passeriformes > Pittidae > Pitta > Pitta sordida. The sequence continues at coordinate 171,065 of WEKX01015162.1, read as the reverse complement.
CTAAAAATAATGAAATAATAAATTAAACCACACACAATGCAGAAAGCCAAACAATTGAGTGAAAAACAGAAGCAAAACAGAACTAAAAAATGTTATTTCATACAAAATAGACTTTGCTAACAGAACACAAAGTCTATGGAAAAAAATTTAAATCAAAATAAGCCACAGTTAAAATTACCTCTGTGGAATGAAAAACAGTTTGGCTTCTGTGCAAGTTTCTTCTATTATAAAAAGTACTTCTCAATGGTTCTGANCACTCTGTAAAGACCTATCACTTTCAAAATACAAGACAACTCAAGAGACCTTTATCTAGTTATGGATAATGTATCACATCCAGGAGATCTGCAAGACTGGGTTCCCATTTCAGCTTCTAGGATTGGATTTTTGACTGCACAGTTATTTAAATGGGGAGCCAACACTGAGCACTATTCAAATACAGGAATCTAAACTTAATCTCAATGTTTAGGGATGAAAGAAGTACTCTTCTCGAATACCTGTAAAATCACAAATCTGACAAATTTGTAGGTAAAATATTTTAATGATTTCAATGACTCTGAGTCACCTAAGTAGCCAAAGGTGGTCTGGAAAGTACTGTAGACTTACCATATGATTTACCTGAAAGTCAAGGGTGAGTGTTGTGTTTGTTTGGTTGTTTTTTTAAATAAACACAATGCCATTGTTGGTCAATATCAACATAATAAAAGACAACAGACTTTTAGGCAAACCCAGATTTTCTGAAGGTAAAATACATTCCTGTGTAGAACAGCAGAACACTCACAATTCGCAGTGCATTAGCCCGAAAAGGGACTGAAACTTTTTGGTGAACTAAGTAGCCTCACGAGGGAGGACAAACCCACGACAGTGTTACAGCAACTTTCCTCAACACCCATTTAATTCAGAGTCTGCCCTGCAGACACTCACTGGCATGCCTGCCTGTAAGTATTCAATCCATCTGTTCAAAAGAGATCTTAATAGTATTTAGATTTTCTTTCTCACGATTTTAGTAAAAGCAGCTTTGCATGAACACAGGAACAATCACATGCCTTACAAACCTCCACCAGCAAGTCATTTCCCCAAGTCATCTGTCCTGATCTGCCTACAACGCCCTCCTGAAGATTACTTAGCAGTGCCTCCTATCTCCATCGTGAAAATAAAATGTTTCACCCTAATCCTAAATCAAGTTGCAAGGAAAAAAACCCGCAAACTCATATTTTTCAGTAATCACAGTTAAATACAAACAGACAGGACATGAGGAAAAGCAGAATGCTCATATTTTCTACTTGTGACACACCAATAATGTACTCCCAGAGTCAATATTCATACTAGACCAATAAATCTATTTCACCATTAGCAGAAGATGATCTTTTAGAGGCAGAGCAGCACTACCAGTGAAGAAAATGTAAGAGTGACAAGTGCTTTAAATTCATTATTTAATGTAAACTTGCTTCATAATTGATAGAGATACCAGAGAAAATACTTCTTTTATGTTCCAAACCAGATGCCGCTGCCTCCAAGTATTTTTGTTTCTTTTACTTGTGTTTCTAATCACAACATAAACTGCAGTACTGTAAGACAGTACAAGCTAAAATAATCAAATGAAATAAAGAATATTTTTAACCCTCCCATAGTACAGAACAAATTGCAACCAAGGTATTTAGTTAACCTGACGGCCCTTGTTACACGGAAGTTCTAGATTTTGCTGAACACTGGAATTGTCTGCTCCCAACTTCAATTATTTTGCACTTCTACAATTAATAAAGCGCATCCATTCCCAAAATAAATATTAAATTCACATGACTAAATGGCTTCCAGTAACTTCTACATGAGCTTTTCTGACAAACTTGAGGGGAAAACTAATTCGCCTGAAAATTGAACCAAATGATTTGATATAATCTCCCTTTTCAAGCCAGGCAACACACAACAAAGCAGACGGGAAAAAAAACCAGAAAACACGACTCATTCAATTCTTGTGTGGGTCAAAGAAATCAGAAATGGAAAAAATTCATTACCTCATGAAACACATCTGGGTTTCCAGGGTTAAAGAGTGATGGCAATTTCTCTTCCAAACCATGTACTATTTCTGGCCACACTGAATTCACTAAGAAATCATATCCAGGAACAATATCTGCTTTTTCACTGAAAACAAATAGCAATTATTTCATATTTATATTTTACCATCTGGCCATTTAGTTATCCCTACCATTTGGAGGTAGGGATAACTAAAAAATATGTACACTACACTAGACAAAATGTAATTAATTTTTTTTACATAGTCACGCTGATTCCTTTGAACTATTCTTCCTGCGAGATTTCTTACCTGATTCATGGTCTCACCAAATTCAAGGTATTTTTTATAACTCTCAAAGTGTTTTAAAAATTTATGTTACATATGTATTTCGCAAACGTGAGTATATTTCAACTGAAAACTCCTATTATTATTGCTATAAATCAAGTTTTAATAGCTACAAACTTCCAAAGCCTACCAAACAGGAGTGACTAATGCAATGGAAAGGAGAACTTTTTCCTAATTGTTCCAAGCTGTATTTATATATGATATTGAGTTTGAAGCAAAAGATTTAAAGCTACCTTGATTATGAAAACATATAAATGGAGAGCAGAAGAGATAACAGCATTCAATTCCACTTCAGTACACCACAGTACAAACATTCCATTATTAAGAAGAAAGATTAAAACTTGCTGAGGGATTAAAAGAATTTAAATGTTAGTAAAATTTAGGAGTCATAAAAAGTTCAGCAATGGATGACTAATAAGAAAAGTAATTGTGCTCTCTCTACAGAACAGGGGGCCACATCCACAGTACTGCTAATTACAGCAGTATGCTACATTAGCCAGCCTGCAAACCGATGAAAATGAGGATACCATTCCATAGACCTGAATTATTTAATCTTTAAAACAGTTTAGTTGGCAATTTAATTGCATAAAGAATTAAACACAGTAGCAGCACAAATCAATTAAACCCATAGTTTCAGTACATGCAATAAACCTGTCAAACCTCTGGGGATCACCCGCACTTCTCTGATGCGCACTAACAACTCAGTAACATCTGAATTTCTGTTTTTAATAGCTTGATTATGCTCTTCTCCTTGGATGAAGTGTATAGCCATATTTAATGGGTTCAAAAAAACAAGTTATCTAACACATTGTACATATTATGAACAGGACTCACTTCTTAACTGGAACAGAGGATTGTTTTTCCTTCCTCTGAAGGTCCAGGCCTTAGCACCAAGAAAGCCTGTTCACTTTTGTTTTGATAAACACAGACATGAGAGAGAAATCCAACTTGAATATGCATCTTAAGGAAAGGCCAGGTAAGTAATCAGTGCATGAAAGTTAATACATAATGCAAAGCATTTCCAAAGTACATGATACTTGTAATTTCAGTGCAACTGAGAGAAACTCCCAAGACATTTACCTCGAAATAGCTCCCCCTGTTACCTCACGCAAGAGACGGCAATGATGAGGGACAAACTCCAACAGTCTATTGTACATAGCCTGAAGGCCATTAGGATGAGACTGAACATACTGTTCCACAATCACCTGTCAGGAAGAGGTCAGTGTTAAGTGTCAGAAAAGTGAATATAAAATGCTATAATGCAAGACTCATGGTTAATCCTTTGAAAGTCCCAACACTACAACCTCAAATATTTGGATAGTCAGTACACGTTTTTATATTAGTTTCCAAGTATAACTTGCCAGCTTGAATTATTACTTCCTTAATGCAGCACTCTTACAGCCAAGACTCTTCCCAAGAATGGGAATGAGCTCTTTGCGTTTAAACATTAGCCACTGTGTCTGGCTCTCAACACACTGTCACATCACTGTCACCTGAAGCAGCCTGTGAAGTTAAACATATGACTGGCAAAAGCTAATCAAACCTCAGAATAAAGTAAAAAAATTCTTCTAAATGTAGAGGTTGTTGGTCCAATCCCAAATAGAGGTGAGCCAAGAAACTTCTGTGACAAAGCTGAGCCTTTAATGTACCTAACAAAGCCGCTTGTCTGGACAGTACTTGGTAACAGTGAAAAGGGATAAGCTCTGCCACATAGAGAAGGCAGACAGTAGTTGGACAACAAAAGAAAAGAACAGTAAGATTGTTTCTTGGTACTCTGAACTGTCTGAACGCTTTTGTCTCTTGCTACATAAACAAGCAGAATGTTGCAGAAGTGGTGAAAGAAGAAACATTGAGAAAATCAAAGGGAAAATGACCTGTCCCTCACCATAGCAGCTGCTAAAGGATCAGCAAGTACTCAACGGAAGCCTGTCCTTAAGGGGAGAGGTTTGGTTTTTTGGTTCCTCAGCCCAAGAAAAACGTAGGGAGAAACAATCTCAACAGGATATAACTTGAAATTGGTGACAGGATGATAAGAGAATTCCTCCATCCTTGTTTTTTAAAGTAGCAACAACAAACAAATTGACACTTTACTGGGACTCAATTTTGAAGCTGCTAATGAAAGCTGGAGGTTAACAGGAAAAATAAGCTGAGATTTTTTACTTTATCTTACCTCATCTATGTAAGGTTTTACAAGCACTTGACCAACTAGTGCCTCTGCATCTCGTGTTTTGTCAATTGTTGCGTAAGTGCGAAGACAGTGGCGTATTATGTCAACATTTGAAGTTTGAAGCCCTTCCAAGAGCAGCCCTTCCAGAGACTGCTGCAACATAGCTGTTATTCCAGCTATACGCTACAAAGGGAAACAAAATACAGTTATACCCCGTCCTTCGTGAGGAACTGGACAGGCCATGGCCCTCGCGAAACGCTAAACTCGCAAAGTGCGGGTCATTAATATGCATGCAGGCCACGCCCATTGCCCCCCCCCCCGGCGCTCCGGACAATTTTCTGCTTCTCCCCTTGGGCTCTCTCAGCATGGGGGAGCAAAGGGAACCATTTCTGAGCCCCCTCTGACTCGGGAGACCCCCCCTGCCCCTGAGAATCCACGGGCCCACAGCCCAAACCCCGCGCTGCTTCCCCCTCCCCCCGACCCCAGCGCCCAGGCATCCCAGCCCTGCAGCGCAGCCCTGTGCTGGCAGCCTGCACCGGCAGCCACAGCGAGGTGCACTGGACCTGTGGCCGGCGCAGTGCCGCACCCCCTGCGAGGCGTACTGGCCCCGTGGCCATGCAGTGCCGGGACGCCCGGGTACAAGCCAGGGGGGAGAGAGCATTAGCGCAGGGTTTGGGCTGTGGGCCCGTGGATTCTCAGGGGCAGGGGGGGTCTCCCGAGTCAGAGGTGGCTCGTAAACCTGGCTGCTGCAACCACGCATGCTTGCCATTCCTCCGCGGCGGGGAAGGGGTGTCCCCGGGGGTGGCTTTGGGTTGGTATCCAAGTTTCCTTCCCTTCAACATCCACACTTCCCGGGAGAGGCAGCGCTGCCCATACGGTCGGTCCCAGAGGTCAGAGACAGCTGCCCCCTCACAGCAGACAGCGCTTGCCCGACTTCGCTTGCCTCACTTTTGTGGGGCACTTTCCTGGGTCAGGGACGGGGGCACGGTACCGCCATTGCAAGTCCCCTCCCCGCAGGGCGGGGTAAGTCCCGCCCCACAGGCACCGTGGCACCGCCCCTCGGCAGAGCAGAGGCACCGCGCATGCGTTGGCCGGCTAAACTCGCAGATGGCCGAATCAAAATTGCAAAAAATTTGCTTCACAAATGGGTGGGGTCGTAATGGAGAGGTCACAATGCAGCGGGGGTTCACTGTACACAAATAAAAAACCAAAAGCAAAGCCTTGTCATCGTTGTTGAAGTAAATTGGGCTAGAAACACCAAACTAAGCTTTCCATTTTTATCTCAAATGTGCAAAAATTTGGATAATTGCCAGTATTAAGCAATCATGAACACAAGCTTAATGGGTTACTGATGCTATTTAAGACAGTATTTATTACAATAAGGCTAAAGGTGATTATTTTCTTCTTTATGTTGTAAATTATGCAGTAACTTATCTAAGGTCCGCTTCATCCTGAGGAAATAGGTCAATAATTGTTCCTTGTTCAAGTGATTCACTCTGTGTGTGCGTGAATTAACAAAAGGTTTACAAAAAGTGACCAGGCATAACAAGTGCAGCATTTATCCCTCACTGCCAGAAACAAAAACAGTGTGTTCCCAACATTACTTGTCAAATGACCACAGACCAAAGACACTGAGTGACACTAGCAACAAATAAGGGAGGATAAAAATGGATAAAGAGTTTGTCATTAGATTCCTTCTGGCTTCTGTCAAACAGCTTCTCCAGTCTACATATATTCTCCCTTTTGCTAACCACTTCTCCAGATGTCTCGCTATACCTTTTCCACTAGATCCAACTACACTACCTGCAGACACATTCCTGGCCTAAGATGGTCCTTAGAACTCTGTATTTGAAGCAAATTCAGCAACACACATTAATGCAGTCTAAGCTGAACCATCAATTTAATCAGACAAATTTCTTCTCTGCCTTTTACATGAAGTATTGTGTCCATCTATTCTAAATGACTCCAGAGAATTTGTAGTGAACATGCAAAGTCAGGAACCCAATTGCTGTGAGTTGAAAAGGACTATGACTAGTCGGCATTAGCCATACAACCTACATTCTGATGACCCTTAGCAACAGATACGGGACTGAAGTCTTGGCAAACATTATTAAGGAAACAACTTGACATGTTTTCCCACCATTTACACTACTCGGCTTCTCATCCTTACCCCTGGTTACTATCCATGTTTGATAACTCAGTGGCCAGAACAGTCTGGTAAACTGTCCATGAATGAACATGGTACCATGGACATCTTGAGCACAAGTAAATTTACACTGTCAATAGGCATAGGTACCTAGTGGAAAACAGGAACTATGAACTACCTTACTAGCTCAAAAGCCATAAAAAATGATACCTCCGTGTTAATCAGCTCAAAGCATTACCCCACCTCCATACTCAGAGTTTCCTTTAAGCAAGTTTTCATTTGTTCCCTCCCTCCATGGAATGAAGAAAAAATCCCACAAAACCAACAAATAATCTGTAACACTAGATAAATTCTTACAAGTAGGATATTAGGGAGACTAGTACCCTGGCCAGAGTACTTCCACAAAAAGACAAGCCTGAATATATTCATGCCAGCCAACCTGTAGGCATACTCCATTTATATTCTGGTTGTATGCTGCAGCTGACAAAACCAACATAAATCTCCAGAATGAGGCCTCAATATCAGTAAGCAGACAAACTGCAAGATACATGAGGCTGACAGAAATGTCTGTTGTATTTCCTACTCAAATACTAAGTAATTTATCCTAAAGAAGTTAGCAAAGAAGACATAAATCCTCAGAAAAAGCAATAGTTCTAGTCAACTGATGAAATTGATCTCATGAAACCCATTTTCCCCCATAAACTAATTCAGTAAAACTCTGTGGAAACGGACATTTGTCTTCCAATTATATCAGTTTTGCTTGATTCTTCAAGAGTAGGCTAGCTGTAACACAATACTTACAGGTCTCACTTTGTCCAAAAGGGGCATTCCTTTACTTTGTACTGCATGAAACTGTAGTTGATTAAATTCTGTAGCAATTCGCTCCAAAACTTGTCCAGTTAAAAGCGGACTAGAAGAGAGATGATACAAAATGAGAATACACAGTTAGATCCTTTCAAATCATCTCACTTCCATCTGTAGCAGATACAGTGCTCTCCCTCAATTTTTGTGGTTTAATTTAAATATTTTCAATTCTCACAGGTACTACTACAATTACTGCAATCATGCAATATGTAATGATCTGGAACACACTACATGATTAGAGTTTTTTCCAGCTACCAACATAACTGGGTGAAGCAGAAGCTGAGAGGAACAGAAGCTTTTGCCTCAGCAGTATGAAGCACTGTTTTCTATACGGCAGTTTTGTTTATTATCACATGAAAAGTCACACTTAAGAGAGCTCAGAAACTGCACTAAGTGACTTTCACCATTCAGGCCTGTTTCTTGTTTCCCCCTTCTGTCCTACAGTAAGGCTAACAACAGCTATCCCCAGAGAAAGAGTTCTACCTTTTTCAAGTCTACACAGTCCCAATAATGAGACAAATTTACAGCCATTCAAGCACGACCTTGCTTGCAAACATAATTCTGCAAAGTGGATCACCCTGACTGAAAACACCTACTAATGCTTTTTCCATATAGCTATGAACCTATTTTTGGTACAGCCCTCCCCACCACTATGTAATCCAGCACAATAAACTGAAGAGACAGTCGGACACTGTCTCTTCCCTCCAGCTGAAGTTGCACTTGTATCCCAGTCAAGCATTACAATTGCATGACCAGTACATCAGTTTCAAAATTGGCTGAAAGACACCTTCCATTCCTCAGCAAAGGCAGAGGGAGAGGTCTGACTGGAATTTGTCACAACTCTTCCCTGTACCAAAAGTATTATGCTTGCCTTGCCTGCCCTTGGCTATTCTTGCTGCACTCCTTTCGGTCATATATAAGCAGGGAAAACATAAAAAACTATTTTATGTTTCACTTCCAAATGATACTGGAATAAACCATACTGCAGAGAGTATTTCAGACATGACAGGCTTAGTGACTTCCAAGAAAAACTCCTAAAATTATTGCACCAATTTCAAAAAGCTTGCTTACTGAAAAGCATCACGAGTAATTTGGAACTCTGGAGTCTGAGTTATGTGTTCTGTGAATGATCAGGTTGCAGAAGACTAAAACCTGGAAAATTACAGTCATTATTCCATCAGAATTATGTGTATATCAAAGACATATCCTAATCCTTGCAAATTCACCTTCAGCACCACCAGGAAATCAGGTTAGTCCCATCACTTACAAACAAAACCCAACACTATGTATTTTTTACCTGTTTCCCTCTAATGAAGACAATTCTTTACTGCCCTGGGAATGTAGAATCTTCTCAATTTTCTCAACAGACTGAATAACATGAATAAGTCTCAGGACACACATCTGTAATTAAAGAAAATTTTTCATGTTTGACCCCAATCCCAACTGACATGACCTAAGGAAGACATTTCAGATGTTTTCTTAGCTCTTTGAGTTTTTAGTGGTCTAAATTTTGTCCCTTCAGCTTAATATTCAAGTCACGTCTCAGTTGAAGTATTGTACACAAAAGTCCATAAAACCCCACAAATAAATGTTTTTCATGGATGTGAGCTACTCTTATCCCTGATTTTTTCCAAAGTTAAGCACAAAGACAAATGTTAGTGTGTCCCCAACCATATTAAAAACAGCTGTATTCCTATTCCATTCATCAATAAGTAAGTTTATAGACTACTACCGTCAGAAACAGAAGTAATTACAATTTAAAAAAATCCAACTAAATCAAATGTACACGTTTTGGGCAACTAAAGTAAAATGAACCTTTATGATCAACTACACAATGTAAAAATGAAGACTGTCATCCAAAATATCAATATACAGTCGTCCCTCTTGCACTTCGCACCCCCCATATTGCGGCTTCACATCTTAGTGGCATGATTTTTTAGCAATGAAGGAGGCTCCTTTTCGCAACTGCACACGCGCAACCTGACACACATGAATATTCAATTAGGCAGCATGAATATGCAAATCAACCCTCACAGCTGCCGCGGCACCCCTGCCGCTCTGATTGCCCCGTCCCCGTGCACTGTGGCCCTGCCACTCAGCTCACCCCGTCACGGCCATGGTGACTCTGCCGCTTCCCCACCCCTCCGGCACGGCCGCTGTGGCAACCGATACACAGCAACACGGTGCTGAAACAGCGCCGGGGAGACGTCTGAGGGCGCAGGGCAAATTTGCATATTTATGAGCTGCCATTCAACGCGGAAGTAGGGCTTTGTAGAACCCGATTAAGACTGGAGGTCCGCGATATAGGAGACCTGACTGTATATATTTTTACAGTAATAAAATCCTGCACAAATTTATCTAGACATCCTAGAACTTTCTAAATTTCATTTTCTCTGGATTAATGGCAAAACCAAATTCACACTAAGGATGACTGTTTCAAGGCAATAATTTATCTGTTATACCTTTTTTTTTCTAATATCTTCTTGTTTACTCATGCGGTCATCTACTGCTTGAATTCCTTCACTGACACATGACTTAAGGCTCTGTGAGAGAAAAAGTCAGTATGTACAGCTGCCTTCCCATTTGGGGTTTAAAGAAAACCATAGCTGAAAAATCTGAACTTAAAACAGAACACAGATTAAGGTATTGCCACCACAGATACAATTATTTCCCCCAGACGTCTTCTTTTACTACCTTACAGAGAACAAACACCTAAAAAAACACCTTTCACCTAAAAAAACAGGCAATAAAAACTCTATGTTTTCCTGTCTTGAAATTGAAGTTATAAATCAATTTTAAACAGTATTTTTTATATAATAAGGACTTATCTTTGCTAACTGACCCTATTTTCTGTTTTAGGCCTCAAGGCTGTGATATTTTGAGGGTACATTTATGCAGCAAACATCCCTTTGAACTGGCTACCAAGTCAATCAAAAATTGCCCCTCGCTTTAAAAACCAAGCCACTGTGGAAAAGCCAGAGTAAGATCAACCTTCAGAAGGGTGATCTTTTACGGCTGAACCACAGGACTGAGAAAGAAAGTCCTTAATGGGACTGTGTTGCATCTGAATTACCTACTATCATCTTTAAGTTATGCAAATATTAAAACGGTTTCAAGGTATCACCATGGACTTTTCTTAAAAGAGTCCCTTCATTTCTCATGTTTAAGGAATCCTTCACCTCTTGGATAAACTGCACTACTGAAAACATAAATTTACTGCTACTACACCTGCTTGAAAACCCAATGCTACTCATACTACCAGTACTCTAAGTCATCAATTTTTAAAGGACAGTTTATTATGACAAGTATTAACTTGAGTAAAAGACATTCTGTAGATTACATGAAAGCAACATGAAGTTTATCAAGTTGATTACAACGATTATTTTGAACATACCATAACTTCTTCCCTTAACTGACCCAAGGGTACTGAAAGCTGATTAAGAGCCTTGTCCATGCCAACCTAAAGAAATTATCATAAGCAAAATTATGACATTTTTGATAAGTTCATATGTGAATTACTGACAAAGCCTATAATTTTACAGATACTAAAAGAGAACAGAGAAATCATACATCCTTTATAATCTCCTGTTTTAAATTCAATGTAAAAATATGTTGCATAAAGGTAACAGACTGCTTGTCACACAAAGCCAAAAGCAACTCAAAATTTCCACCTATAAAAACTTTCCTTCCCATCTTTGAACCTGTACGGTTGGAACAATTACAATTTTCAGTCAAGTAGTTTGAGGCGGGAGAGTTTAAGATATTTTGACTATACCAAAAAATTTAAAGACTCCTAAAAGAATCCTTCAGAACAGCTTTACTTGTATCATTGCTATTCTACTGTAATTATTTATTTCCTTCAATTTTACAACTGCTGACAGTTTGAAACAAACTTCTGTCTTAAATCTAACTCCCTAATGAATCAGTTTTTCAAGACAAAAAGCATACATCTATAACACTTACTAAAGGCCAACAGCAATTCTCTACAGTAGCCACGTTCTACAGGAATGGTCTTTCAGCTTCTCCAAGTGCAAGAGGTCACAATTTAAAATGTCTTAAATCTAACAATGCCAAAATAGAAGTCGTATACTTTCCATATGAAAAAAAAAATCTCACTGAACCACGTTAAGTCTGAACTGTGCAGTATAACTAATAACACTTACAAGGTTTGTTGAGAGATTAACAAAGTCTGCATAGTCCTTATTTATGAGTTCTACCATGGCAGTTTTCAGGAGTTTGTAATAGAGCTCCAGATCCTCCCTGAGCTCTTCCAACTGCACACGTTTCCTGCAGTCCGACACAAAATGATCCACATCAAAATCTGCCTGAAAGTCAAACAGGAAAAGAGAGGAGGACGTAAGTAAACAGTTCCCACAAAGAACACACCCAAAATAAAGGGCTCCATATGCCAGCGGGTTGACCAAACTAAAGCCGTAGGGNCTGCGGAGGGGAGGGGACAGAAGCACGGGGTGTGACAGGGCTGGAAAAGAGCTCTGGGAGCGCTTCGTCCGAGCTTGGGCTGAACGCCGCCAGGTCAACTAGATCACGTNTAGGGGCAAAAGACTTCTCATAAAGCAGTACGTAGTTTCCAATGTTCCAAACTCTCAGCAGCACCTGGAGCACCAGAGTACCTAGAGACCAGCTCACTAAAATAAGGGGTCGTACATAACCGCACGCAGTCTTTAAAAAAACCCAAACAAACAAACAAACCACAAAACAACAAACAAACAAAAGTCGACGTTCAGTGCTAAGAACTACTTTAAGCGCTCCAGGCAATGGGGCCTTCCAGCCCCTGCAGGCCGGGAGCCCAGCCCTGCCCGGACACACACGGCGCCTCCCCGGGAACAGCCGCGGCGGAGCCGCCAGATCCCGGTCACGGCTGCGGGCCCTTCTCTCCCCGCAGGGAACCCGACACCCCCCTCCTCAGGGCCCTTCGCTCCCCCCCTTCCTCCCCCCCTCACCTTCATGAACTCGTCCTTGTCAAAGCACAGGTTGTCGGGGCCCCGCGGCAGGTTCATCTTTCTCGCCTCCATCCCCGGCCGNCCTTTCAGGCAGTTGTAGAGAGTGATATGGTGTTCCCTGAGCCTCCTCCAGGATAAACACCTCCGGCTTCCTCAGCTGCTCCTTACAGGACACATACTCCAGATCCTTCATGAGATTCACCGCTCTTCTCTAGACTTGCTCCAGCACCTCAATGCCCTTCCTGAACTGAGAGGCCCAGAACTGGACACCGTGCCCCAAATGCAGCCTCACCAGTGCTGAGTACATGGGGAGAATCCCTTCCTCGGTCCTGCTGGCCACACTATTCCTGCTACAGGTCAGGATGCCATTGGCCTTGTTGGCCACCTCTGCACACTGCTGGCTCATGTTCAGCTACTATTGAGCAGCACCCCCAGGTCCTTCTCCACTGGGCCACTTTCCAGACACTCTTCCTATAACATTGTGCGGAGTTATTGCTGTCAAAGTATAGGACCAAGTTCAACCTGGCCTTGTTGAACCTCGTACCTTTGATCTCCGGCCATTTATCCAACCTGCCTAGATCCCATTTCAGAGCCTTCCCACCCTCTAGCAGATCAACACTCAAGGACATTGAAAGATTTGGGTTGGAAGGAACAATGTCCTTAAATGGTTTCTGTTGGAAGAGACCTTAAAAATCACGTAGTTTCAATAGGCTGCTGTGGGAAGGGACACCTTCCACTAGACCAACTGGCTCAGAGGCCCATCCAACCTGGCCTTAAACACTTCCAGAGTTGGCGCATCCACAACTTCTCTGGGCAATCTGCTCCAGTGCCTCATCACCTTCACAGTAAAAATTTCTTCGTGATATCTAATGTAGACCTATGGTTCTTGCTGTCCTGAGATGTCAGGGTGGCTGAGCTGTGCTGCCGAAGTGGATGCCTAGTGCCACAACAGTGGGCACTGAGCACATGAAACTGACCCAGTCAGGTAAGGCTACCAGGGCCAGCCATCAGGGCCCATGGCACAAACCATGAAGATCGAGGGCTGCAGAGGTGGGAAGGGGCTCCAGGGAATGGGATGGTGCAGCCCCCTGGCCCTGAGCAGGGTCACCCAGATCCAGTGGCCCACAGCCACATCCCCTCAGGGTCTGGGGATCTCCAGTGATGGAGGCCCCTGAGCCTCTATAGGCAAGCAGTGCCAGGGTCTGACCACTGTTTAACAGTGAAAAAAGCTGTTCAAATTTATTGTAGATTGTGCCCATGTGGTCCTGAGTAACAGGAACTGAGTCAGAGCATAATTTACCTCCCCCGCCCTTCTTTTCAACAGACTCTTCTCTTAGGCTTGTTTCCTTCATAATCTTTTGTTCAAGGTCATTTATGCCTTGGTGAAGACAAATTTAGCTCTAAAAAGCCTCCCTGCTGTCACTTGCATTTCTGTTTGCTGCCTCAGGATGGAGAACAGCAAATGATCTTGCTCCCTACATGAGCATTTTATGGATTATTTTTGTCTCGGTGAGCTCAAATGAGGAATAAGCCCAACATGTTACCAAAAAGTTGTAAAGGTGCATCTACTATAACTCTGTGGATAAGGGCAGAAAAGTAATACATGTGGGCTCAGTGATATACTGGGCTGGAGACCCCAGACCTCTCAGCCAACAAATGTTTTGACAGGGCCAACATGTGCATGCCCTCCTAACTCCTTCAGTGCCGTTGCAGAGCCCAGCTAGTGTACAACCAGCAAGGATTCATGCCAATTATTTATGGCTGGCACTGTTAGGACTCCCCAGTGTTACTGGAAGTATGAAGAGCTGGGCAGTTCAGTGATGAATGTGATGGGCATGTGCACCTGCTGATTGACTGCTCATGTACTAATTCCCCCTGCTTGATTTCACCCTGTCACTTTGGAAAGATCTTCAAGACTGGCTTAGTTCAGAGTGTCCAACCCTCTCAGAGACCACAGATTTTGGCATGCATGATTTATAGCTGTCATATATTGTCAGCTAGAGAGCAGAAAAGATACATCCGCCACACAAATCTACACTGGCATTTCTTTGCAATAGGTATGACTGTGTGTATAAGATCAAAAAAGTTTTCTTACACTGTGATATTTCAATGTCTACATTCTGGTACAAGAACAAAGCACCATTACTGCTTAGCTATCTTTTTAATTTAATGAGCTCGATTCTTAAAATTACATTTCTGACCAACTTCTAATGTTAACTTCTTAACAAGGAGTTACAACACTTTTTCTAAGGTCTTACATATTAGCTAAGGCAAATTTTGCTCTAAAAAGGACTCCCGTTGCAATTTATGTTTCTGTTTACAAAGTTCTAATTACAAAGTACTTGGAGGAAATAAAAAGTATGCTTCTGCTTGAATTTGTTTATTGATGAGCTCTTACACATTTCATATTTATTGATGTAATTGTAAATTCAAATATGAAGTTTGGGGAATTTAATAATTTACCAGCGGAAACTTCCATGTAGCAATTCCAGTAAATAAATGGCAAAACTAGAACCAGGACTCGTCGTTTATTTTCACATGCTGTCCCTGAACACCCTCGTTCATCTGAGGCAGTGATGCACAAGGTAAAGTTTCTCCGAGACAGAAGAGACCAAAAAAACACGGAGTTAGCCATTCCAAAGAGTCCTACAAAGCTCCCTTTACTTCCATTACTTTTGTGCTAAGATTATCTGGTTAATTTCTACTACAAGCCCCTTCATCACTTCCCTTTCCTGACTTGTCACTGTCATTCCAAGAGTTTCCAGCCTAGAAAACACATGTTTAAACTCTTTCCAAACCACGAAGACATTACTCTAATAACTTCTTGTGAAAACTTTTAATCACTATTTAACATATCGTTAATGGACGCATTCCGTCAATTAATAAGAAAGAGCATCTGAAAGTCTGTCTCAGGATTATTGCTGTTATCTGAATAGGGATGATGTAGGTGCCCAAGAGTGGAAGAGCTACTTTTAGCAGTTGTGTGGGTGCTGAATTTTAAAGATTCCAGCATCTTTTCTTATTCTCAAATAAAGACTATTTCAAGGGAGGCATAATGATATGATAAATGATGTTTAGTATAACTGTGTCATCATTTTACTGAAGCTGACAATGACTAATCCACCATCCTGTAAATACTAGTATATAACTGTTAAACTGAGAAGGAAAGCAGTTAACTATACTTTCTACTACATCCTGAAAATTCCCCTCTGGTTTTATTATTTAAAAAAGCTGAAGACACCACATACAATTTATGATAAAGGGGAAGAGTGTGACCATGTATAACCTGTAGGGACAGCTATACTACAATTAATTTGTAGTAGAACACTACAGGTACTGAGAACCTTCAAAAATTAAGATAATATTAGGCAAAATAAGGTGCCAGTGTTGACATGTTAATTTGAGTACCTTGCCTTCCTAAAATGACATCTCACTCAATGTATCTTTTGGCTTTCCAGCAAAACTGTGAAATAAAAATTCTCTGTTAGCTGCTTTCAGTAGACGTTAAAAACAATGAACATCAATTAATAAATAGAAGCCCAGGGCAGAATAGGGTATTTTCTAAATATTTATGTGTGACAGAGAGCCTTTATTTTGTTTTCTTTTGGAAATGGAATTCAATACATGGATAAAGGTAGAAGAGTTTATATATCTAACTCCAGTCCTGAATACTGAAGTCAGTGATTTGTGTGGTTAACTGTCAGTCACTCCAAAGGTATAAATAGTAATCTTACTGAGCCAGTGAGGCTCTAGTCATGCTTAATGTCAGCAAGTAGCTCAAAACAGCTTTGGTCCCAAATAAACAAGCTAAAAAAGGAATTTTCAAATTCTTCAGGTGGTGGATCTTGGAAACCAATTATAGTATTGCAGTAATGTCATTGTTTTGTGGTTATATCAAAACAGTAATTTATATGTATGATATAAGCATACATCTTGACATAAAAAAGAAGTTTTTGAAACAATCATTCATCAGAACACCCTCCTTAGGGACATAGTAGAGTCCCCATCACTGTGGGTTTTCTAGATACAGTTGGACAGGGTGCTAAATAATCTCACCTAGGCTCCTCTTCCCATGACAGGTTGGACAGGATGATTTCTGGAGGTCTCTCCCAACCCGAGCTATTCTATGAATTTGTGATATGTACATACTTACAAGATCTATAGTGAATGTGTGTAAAATGTAGAACTGCTGTATGAGAGTGCACCAGTTTAAAGCCTTTTGAACATATATCATGTTAAAATGTTGCAGAATTTCCCCCTTTTGCTGGTGCAGTAAGTATAGACTGATACTTTACATCAAAAATATATTGAGTACAGAGACAGGAGGAAGGAGAGGGGCGAGAGGAGAGTGAAGGGAAGGAGGAGGCTTCAGCACTCTCAAGCTTGAGTTGCTAAACCCAAACATAAAGGCGCTGCTTAACTCGTTATATCCTGCCTTGGTGCTCCAAATAACTGGAAAAAAGGCTCTGGCTTTCTACCTTCACCTCCTCCTGACATGCTTACTATGGCAGTAAGAAAAGTTGTCAAAATGCAACTTAATTATTTTGCATTAATCCAAAAATTTCTTCTCAATTGTTTGGTCATTAGCTGACTAATTGGAGTTCAGTGATATCTTAGATATTACAGAACTAGTAAAACTGGAACTGAAACAGCTAGCTCCTTATATCTGATTTAGGATACTCTTTCACAAAATTGAGAGATTATCAACTTATTTCCATTATGAGAGAAAACAAATGGCAAAGTTGTTTATTTCTTTGATAATGTGCTTATTACAAAAAAAATTACAAAAGCCTACCTTCTTAAGACAATACAATTCAAACAACAGCACAATGTATTCTTTTGTAGAGCCAGATCTCCTTTAGTGAGTGCTTTGCACAAAAATGCTGTTAAGCTTGTTATCAGGGGTGCATTATTCACAAGGAGGACCATGAAAAGCATCATGGGGCTGGAACACCTCTCTAAAGAAGAAAGGCTGAGAGAGTTGAGGATTTTCAGCCTGAAGAAGAGAAAGGTCCGTGAGAAAGAAGAAGAGAAAGACCTTCAGCCTTTCCATATGTAAAGGGGGCTTAAAAGAACGATGGAGAATGACTTTTTACCAAGGCCTGTAGTGTCAGGACAAGGAGCAATGCCTTTAAAATGAAAGAAGCTTGATTTCGACTGGATATAAGGAAGAAAAATTTTTACTATGAGGCTAGTTAAGACAGAGAAATAGGTTGTCCAGAGAAGTTGTGGTTGCCCCACCATTGGAAGTGCTTAAGGTCGGGCTTTGTTCAATTTGATCTAGTGGATGATGTCCTTGCCTATGGCAGTCAGGTTGAACTAGATGATTTTGAAAGGTCCCTTCCACCCTAATCATTCTTTAGTTCTCTAGTTCTACAACACTGTGACTTTCCAGAAGACCCCTGCTGTTGCTTTTCTTTCATTCAGTATTGTTTCTTCAGCATGCCTTATTCTGTCATGCACACACCTGCCTGAAACACTACCTAGTGAAACACTCTGGTGTATCAGGTTTATATTTCTCAGTGTTTTCACCTATTTGTTTCTTTGTTTTGCACTGTGATACGTATCTGTGTTTTCATGGGAGATGCCATCGCATGCTTTCAGCCAACTGTTTTTACTTAAGGGGGTTCTATACTTACAGTGATCACAAAGGAAAGATAATAGTTGCATGTCGCAAGTTCAGTGAGGTTTAATCAAATCTGCAGTAAGAATGTGTTGTGGAAGAGCCAGAGAGCAGAGTTTTTCACCTTTCTCCTTTTCTAACAGGTCTCTGTTAGAGAAAGAGATGAAAGTTATGGTGTCCCTAGTCAATAGGAATTATAGATTTTAGCATTTTAGCCACAGGATGTCACTAATGGTTCACAGAAACATAGAAATTTGTGCATTTTTTCCAAAGGGTAAAAAATTACTTAAAGAACACAAGGTTTTGACATGAAGCATTTCTATCTAAAATAGAAAAAAATTTATTAGTGTGCAGTTAGCATGGATCTAGTTGGGCTTGCCAAGTTGTGTGGAACTTGATGACTTTTTGGGTAGCAAACAGATCCTTTGTTACAAGATTCTGGGGAACAAAGCCAGCAGAATTTCTTGCACAGCTCATTTAAGAGGCATGAGCATAGCAAAGATGAAGGAGAAACTCTACATGGAAAAATGTAGGTGTGAGTTGCAGTTTTATACAACATATATTGTACATAAGTGCTCACTCACACACGTAGTGTCCACCTAATGACAGCACAAGAGAGGAAATAATGAAAAAAGTTCCGATGTGCCATTATTGTATAAACCAATTAAGAGGGAAAATACACTTCTGAGAATTTTAATAATTATTCTTAAAATGGCAAAGCATCTTCTGGCCAACATCACCATATAGATGCCACCACTACTGTACCATTTGCACTGCAATATCAAGAAGAGAACATACTGAGTGACTTCATGCTGTCATGATTTTTTGTATTAAATTAGCAACCACTAGAATACCTGCTACAGATTCATTTAGGACTTCTAGACTTCTGTTCACAAAATCCTAGAGAGCAATTTCTATTTATGCAGCACATATGCCAGGTATCAGACATACCCCAGCTGGTTCAGATTTGCTATGACTGTACAGATCAGCTGCGTGAAAGAGGCTCTCTGTGCTGCAGTCCAGGCAGGTGTTTGGTCAGGTCCACTGGCCTCAGACACATTCCTGTTGCCTTGAATGCCACGAATTTCCTGACATATCCAGTCAACCTTCTGATGCACCATCAGCCATCTGCCAGGGGATGCCCAATTTCTAAAAGTTGCAGAAAAATAACCAGACTCTGCTTCTTCTTCTGGTACATAAACTGCAGGAAGGAAAAGAGGGCATGCTGATCAAAAAATGATTCTATAAACAAGAAAACAGAGAGCAGAAGCAATGTAACAGTATAAATACAGTATAATTATTGCAGTCTGGGAACTGATCACATATTAAGGCAAGTTGCCATTATTCATAAACATATATTTGACCAAATTGTTATTTCAGTCTTTGTGGGTTTTGCTATCTCTTCTTTGAATATTATTCTTTTTTGAGTGGTCAACACTCAGTTCCTTCTATTTCGGTTGTAAAGCTTCATCCTGGTTTCTAAGCTGTGTTCATGTCAAAGTCTGGGTGCTTATAAAAGCCCAGGCACAACTGAAAGTGTTAGTGGCCATGGTATATTCAAAGTGTCAGTTTTACGGGTATGGGTTACAAAAAATCTCAGACAAACTTTAATGAGTTTTAATGCACTAACCACCTTGGTGCAGTTTTTATGACTTCAGATGGATTATGTAGGATAAAAATTTAGTTTCTTAATATGTACAGAAAACCCAGCTGAGCTATTGACCATTAGTCCATAGGAGCTGAATGTAAGAGAGACATTTCTGCTTTTAAGGGACTCATCATTCACAGATAACACACTCATAGCTCTCTTTTATCAGTGCTAGGACCAAGGACAGATGCCTACAAGATGTGCTATATGTTCCTTTGTGGGACTGCGACCTGGTCTAAGGCCTTGGGAGCTGATAATGCTAATTTTTGCTCTGACATTAAGTTCCTTTTTTATCAGAGGCAATGTGTTTAAGCTTTACATGACTCCATTCCTGTATATTTTTGAAACAACTCTGCACAGCTGGAAACTTTGACTGATATTATTTTTTAAAACATTCTAAATTTTATTTAAGTTAAGCTTACCCAAAAGTTCAGAAATTCCATCTTTTAGGAGAAAAGACGTATTTGATTGGAATTAAGTTTACCTGATCTTACCAGTATTTTGTCGGGCTGCATCATTTTCTTCTGAGAAGAATTCTTAATCCTCATGCAGATGGGAAGTAACAATAAACACCATCTGCTGCAAATTAGGTTATTCTCTTAGCAACGAGTGAGATCAGGCTTCATCTCTGCCTCCTATTTTCTGTGCTGAAGTACAAACTGGAACTTCAGCCTATATGAGCAAGTGATCAGAAACAAAGTGGAAATAAGAAATGAAAAATCATACTCCCAGCCTGACAAGATCCTTCACTGTCCTTGCCAGCCCTGCAGTTTTATTGCTGTATGCCAAAAAGGCCAAGATCTGATCCTCACCCCATCTTCCTCTGTCTCCCAGCTTCTCCTGAGGGAGTGGGAGCAGCATCATGAAATAGTGACAATCTCTCATGACTGCTAGGTGCTGGGAGCCAGCCCAAAAAGTAAATAGGATCAGATGAGGAGGGCTATGTATCAGCTGAGAGGGGATTTAAAGCTGTCTGGTGCTGGCAAAGCTCACAGAGAAGAGGGCCAGTGAGGCATTCCATTGCTACCTGGCTTGCCCTGGCAGAACCCATCCCCTGACACGCGGCTGCCCCGTGGGTGCTGTTTGCTTCTCCAGGCAGCCATCAGCCTTCTTCTCCCCAGCTCCATCCCTGGACTGCTCAATGATTACAGAATGTCAGCTTGTTTAGGATAGCAGGAGTCTGAACAGATGCTTGTCATTAACTTGGCATGGCATCTCTCCACAGAAATCTCTGTTGTACTGCAACAAGGTGATTTCGAAAGAGAATGGGCTGGGTTTATTCCATTATTTTATATAGTATATGTTTGGCTCACTCTGTTGGTAATGTTCATGATGTCTTGAAGAGGTTCAGGCAGCTGTTAATTCAAGTGCTCTGCAGATTGCAGATTCATGTGCACTCTCAGAATACACAAATTCATGGTCTTCAGAAGTCATTTAAAGTACCTTTCTGATGCAACTGTATAAGGAAATGCTGTACTGTCCTTAAATCACAAAAAATACACTTGTAGGTAAAGGAATTGAATTTGATTCACTGACAGTGGAAAGTGCTCTGCTCTTTATTCAGAGTGGAAAAAATCTGCACATCTTGACAGTTTCAAGAAATCATAGAAATAATGTATGTGTCATTCCTTTTTCATATTTGTCATGCTTCAGTTTCCAGTTAACACACAGGTAGGTGAGTGTTAGTATGATTAGTCAACAGGAACCAATCTTTTTAATCTGCCGAGAAAATTACTGGCTCTGTATTGGATTTGTTAAATTAACACTTCTCTTGCTCCACAGGTTGTAAGACTCAGCTAATTACTACAATCCATACAGAGGATTCAGTGCTTCTCCCATGCATTGCACTCTCCTGAGCGTGCACATGTGTGCTTATCAACTAGTGCTCCTGAGAAGGGTAAGAGCTATAAGCACATGTGATAAACTCTCCACATGTTCGTGGGTTGGTCCTGCAAGCCAAAAGCTGTAAATCTGATCTACTGATGCCCTGAGGAAATATCCCAGCATTCCGCACATACAATATCTTGGTTGGAGGTAGTGAGAAAGAATGCCAGCTGCCCAGAAATCACAGGCAGATCCACTCATTCTGCCCAAGTACAATTTTTGAGTGGAAATAAACTGTATCTGAGACATATGGTGTCCTGAACTACACATAAGGCTTGAGTCACTGCCATTGTCTAATGCTGTACAGTTAGAGCTGGGGGAAGAACCATGAGACTATGGTTTTCAATCCTTATTGTCTCCTTAGACCAGCTTTGTCAGATTCTCACTTAGGCTACCAAATAATTTGCTCATGGCAATAAACGATCAGACAAGAGCTCATATTTTCTGCATATTTTCCACCATTTTCTGCTTGTCTTCTGCCATCTAAACTTAATGAATGACTCTTGTCACGACGCTTGTGCAGTCAAGTGCCTTAGTTAAAAAAGAGTTTCCTCTATCCTCATCTACAGTATTGTAATTCCAGATGAAACTTTCATTCAACTCATTTTATGGTGCTTTTCATTTAGACAGTTTATAACATTTCAGAGGGACCACATATTCAAAAACCATGCTTAAGGCTCCTTACAAACCAGATCCCTGCAAGATAGATCACATTCTGCACCTGAAGAGCAAAGTAGGCAGAATCATGAGTCATTTATTTTAAAAGTCTGTGCCTTACTAGTGGTGTAATTATATGCACTAGGTTAAGAAAGCTGTTTTTATTAAAAAGAATTTTTAGCATGCATCCTCCTGAGATATAAGCAAAGAAATTAGCAATAACATTTACCTGATTGGTTATTAAGTCTATTCCTTCACAGCAGGGTAATTGCTGTGCAGTAAAGAGCACAAGTATCTCAAATAAACTTAACTTTGTCATGAAGAAGATTGAAAGAAAGAGATTACTTCTTTATACATATTAAAAGGACTTGCCTTGAAGAAGTGGTCAGCATTTTTTATTAAAAAAAAGAATCATTGTTCTGAGAAGGCAATGCCCAGCCTGAAGCAATTCTTCAAAAGCAAAACCTGTGTTTTCGTCTTTTTTGATACCTTTGCATATATAGTTCTTGTGAGATATGGAAAATATGTTCTATGGAAATCGATTAGAAACAGGAGTGCTAAATATCTTTTGCTGTGAAGAACTCCTATTCCTCCCTTACTGTTTAGGGTTACTGAACACTTACTCCACTTTCTGAGCAAATATGTGTCATTCTATTACATAAATTTTGCATGAGGGACGTTGGATATATGGAGTTTTCTGCTGTGGTTCCCAAGACTCACATTAAATGTGAAGATGGAGGGCAGGGTTCTAGGGTGCACACATTACCTGTGGCTTTTCTCTAAACTGACAGAGACAACTACCCCTGAGTCACCCCTCTGTTAAGGAACTGCCAGTGTGAAGGAAATATTTATGTCAGCTGCTCTCAGTGCTCCCACACATGCTGCTTGCTGGTAATTTTTATAATAAGTCTTATGATACAGCACTTGTTTCCTTGAGTTTCTACTTTACTTCTCTTCACCATAGCCAAATGACAGAATGGACAACTATTCTTTTTCAGTAATTGGATTAATCCTTGGGGGCACGTATATGGGAGTGGGCATAGATACTTGATTGACAAATAGAGGAATTAAAAGAACTTCTCAGGTTGAGATCAGAGTTTCATGCCTCCCAGACACAGGGTGGGCTGTCAGGCACTTTTGAGGTGTTTGCGGTCTTTAAAAGGTTGTGACATTGAGGAATCCCCAGAATGTACTGAGCACTGCTTTGCATTTTTGTATATTTGCATCTCAGGTAAGGAGAGCAAGAGAGCAAAAATGGAGGAAGAAAGATAATGAAGGAGCCAGAATGGCCTGATCTTACTCAATTAACTTATATATAGGTGCTGCTAAGATGCCCAGGAGTGTTGTATGAAGCATTTGAAGTAATGGAACCACAGGAAGTGAACCTGAAAGAGTTACAGGACATCTGGGAATGCTGAAGAAATTTGGCATTGATTGAACTCAAGGGAAGGGATAGCTTCTGTGTCAATTATGGAAGAGGCTCATGACAAAAGCAATAGGGTTGTAATGCTTTTAAACCTTTCTGAAGCTCACCTTTAACTGGTTGCCTTTGAAATTCTTGGCAGTGATGAGTCATCTGGTGCTCTGCTATGGCTATTTCCCTTGCTGTTCACAGCTTGATTCTGCTTGGCCAGGTACCTCTGGATCTATCTCTGTTACATGATTGGGTTTGTACTCATCTGAAGCTCCATGAGCTGTATTTCACATGGCGGTAGTAAGTGATTCCCAACTCGGTATGTAGCCATCGACAACAACACTCTTTGATAAAGAAGGAAAAGAGCCTGGGAGAATTTTCAAGGTTGAGGTACATTTTGAGTAGATATAAATAGACTAGAGTTATCATCACACCTGCCTCTCTTCCTTAACAGTCCCGCAGTTCACAGGCTCTAAGT
This sequence comes from Pitta sordida, assembly GCA_013390025.1. Classification (NCBI taxonomy): domain Eukaryota; kingdom Metazoa; phylum Chordata; class Aves; order Passeriformes; family Pittidae; genus Pitta; species Pitta sordida. The sequence continues at coordinate 146,870 of WEKX01015162.1, read as the reverse complement.
GTCACACTCGGCAAGGACAGGGGAAGAAAGAAAGGAGCACTGCTGGCAGTATTAAAAATACAGGGTTTAAATTTATTTCTGACTTATAGGCCCTAAACCATAACTATTTTGTGTAAGTTGTGAGTTCAACCATGAGAGCACTGTGGGTCACCTTGCTATAAATAAAATTCACTGCTATTTTCTCCCATTGTCTCATAATGTATGGCAGGTGAAGTTTCAGTTCTGCTTTGCTGTTCCAGGTCTCTCCCATTCTGCAATATCACTGTCCTAAATTATTTTCTCTAGTCCTCTCTGTAAGTTAAAAATATTTCCAATTCAGGTTTTAAGTTGCTACAGAAAGTCTGATCGACAGCTCACCTGGACTCAGATTCTGTCTTTCATGGTGTCAAAAAACAAAAAGAATATTTATTAAATCCCTGGGAGATACTCTATAGAAATCTCTCCCTAGATAATACTGTAAAGGACTCAGATGCCTCACAGCAAATTGACATCCTGAGATGTCACAAAAATCTGTTCTTATCCCAAACAGTGATTCCAATGTCCCCATTAATGAAAATAAAGACCAAGACTTGGCTTACAGTTAGACCCAGCTTTAGGCATAAAAAGTCCAATGACTGTCATAACCATATGCTCATAAGCACCTTGCCCAAACCCTGCCCAATCTTACATGCTACTAAGCCAGGCCTCTGCAGCAACCACTGCAATGAAGGATAATTCAAGATACAGTAACCCCTTGCTACTTTGCAGTTCACCTATTGCAGTTTCAGTACATCACATTTTTTTCCCCCTTGAAGACGTCCTAGTCTTCACTTGATTCTTCATAGCGTTTTCCCATCTGTGCATGTGCTGTTCCTCTGCTCTGCTGGGGGATGGCACTGGCTGCCCTGGCCTCAGCAGAGCTGACTGGGGCCAGCACACAGTCTTGGCTCTGCTTCGCTGCCTTAGCAGAGCACAGAGGGTGTGTCCCAGCTGCCCTGGGCTCAGCAGAGCTGCATGCAGCGGGTGCATTGTCCCACCTGTGCTCCGCTGCCTCAGCAGAGCAACATTGGGCAGAGGATGTGTCCCAGCTGTCCCCAGGCACAGCCCCGGGCTGGTCCTGGGGAGGCATGACCCGTGGAGGGGCAGAGAAGATCCCCTTCATTCCCTTGTCCCATCACAGGGTGCAGGGAGGTTCTGGGAACACCTCCATGTGCTCTGGGGCTTAGGGGGGCAGAATGATGGGTGTGTCTTATTTGCATATTCATGAGCTGCCTATCTCCACGGATTACAGGTTTCACGCGCCTCACTCAGTGCCTAAACCCTGCAAAATTCCAGAGGTCATTGTATTTGAAGGCCTCTTTCACTTTGAAGGAAAGACAGCTTGACAAGCACTGTAGCACAAGTTAGTAGTGATGTTGGAGCAACAGATGTGTTCTTGTGGGAAGTGGTGAGTTTGCAGCTCCCAGATCCCTTCTACAATGCCCCATGAAAACACTGAACCCAGTGTTAGGATAAGCACTGCCCTCTAAAAACCCAGATGAGGCTTGGGAAGCAGAGTGGAGTGTGGGGTGAGGCACTGGAGGTGAGTAAAGAGAAGAGGAAGAGGTAGAAAGCATGAAAACAGCCGTGGGATGGGTTCTCACCATGTGGAGGAAGGTAAATGTGTTTATTTTAGGACAATTTGGAGCCATGAATCCAAGTTTGGCAGGTGGCCCAGTTTTATTTCAAGCCAGTCTTTATAGCACACATTCACTCCTCACCAGAGAAGGAAGAGAATTTTCTTCACAACATCTGAGCTGACAGGGCCAGCTGGAAGCAGATAGAGTGGAAAAGACTTTGAATTGGTCTTCAGCTGGTCTGGTTGAGGGCAATAATGTAATTTGTTCCTTCAACTCAGAGGCTTTGCAGAAAGCAGTGTCTCATCAACATCCCAATTTGTCTTCGTGACCCTAGGGCAGAAATCTGTGCTTGTATTTTTTGCACTGACCTCTGAGATTTTATTTTTTAAAGTTTAGTTTAGTTTAGTTTTGTTTTTAAAAGAGGACACAGGAAATTCCACGTGGTCTAACAATATTTGCAGTTTATTATCCTCCATCTCATTCAGATTATGGCTTGCAGCTTCTGCACACTGGGTAAGTTTGCATAATAGTTTCAGTTCACTTGTTAACAGTAATTATTTTTTCCAGTCTCTCCTTTGATGTAAGCTGAATAACTTGGCCTCTAAGAGATGTAATTAGCGATTCCTGCAGTTTGCTATGGAATGGGGCAATTGCATCATTAAATTCAAGATAAGTCTTAACTTGGTGTTTCAGACATTCACATAATGTGTTATGCAACAAGGCAATAAAAGCTACACAATCCTGTCCTTTAAAACTTTACCCCAGTTATTTCTGCCTTTGCGCTGCTTCAATGCAAAGAGAGACAATACAGATTTACCATTGCAGATGAACAAACATCAACTGCTCAGATAGCCTCAGCTGGCATGTAGTTAGCTTGTGTGAGAGGGGATGAGGTGGTGCAGCTCCCCCTCTCCTGTCACCTTTTTGGCCATACAAGTAACAGAGTTTGGATATAATATGTGCAGCAGAAAAGATGAGAAGTGATATTAACTCAAGACAAAACAAAATACCAGTCCCAACTTATTTGGATGGAATTTACTTTGCAAAGTCAGGTCGTTCATTCAAGAAGTTTACCATTTACTGTTTTCTCTCATCTTGTTCATTGTCTTCTGTGGAAACCCATTTACTGTAACAACAACACTTAAAATTTTTTTGGCATTTACTCTCAGTAGTTCTAAAAATTCTTAATGTTATTGAAGTCTCACCTCACTCCTGTAAAAAAATTACGATGTTATTAATAGGAATACCTATTCCTTACCTCATAGGGAAACTAAGACACAGAAATTGTAATGTTATCTGTATATGGCTGTGCATAAAATATGTGATAGAACAAAGAACTGATTTTTAGCATTATGGAGCTTTACCAATTCCCTACCTTCCCATTTTATTCCAGTAACAAAATAATTCAGTAAAAAATCCAATCACAAGGAAAAAATTGGAATTTTATTTAGCAATATTGAAGTCTACTGTTTAAAATATTGTTCATTATTTTTATTTCATTCACATTCCTTCTTTGCAGGTAACTATGGTTAATTCCTTAAGTTTATGTATACTCTCCTTAGAAATACCCTTGTTTTGAGACTCTGCTTTCCTCAAAGTCATATGATAAATATGTGACATCAAAGCATTGTACCTGTGCACAGAAGTCATAACACTGCTGTGATGATTGATAGGACAATGTGACATAGCAGACAGAAGAACGTTTTTACCAAATTGCAGTCCTGTTTAGGATCAGAATTGCATAACACTCAAAAGAAGTGGCGACTATGCCAAAACTCATCACTAATTGTCCTGTCTCCCCTGTCCTGAAAGCTAATACATAACTGGATGAGTATCTTCAATATTTCTTACCAAACTATTAGTTGTCCTAACCATGCAAAGCCTATATAATCATTCGTTGACTATTCTCTGAAGTAGGGACAACTTCATACATACGACATACTTCTGTTCTACAACCATATGACAGTTTTAATAGGACCAATGTCTCATCCCTCTGACATTATCAGAAATGATAATCAAAGAGGGAGGTGAATGGAAATGTTCTTCCAATATTCAGCCTTTTTTTCACTTATTTGGTGTAGTGTCTCTCTTCCCTACGTACATATTCTGAGGTGCATTATCTCTTTCCCTCCTCTCTTATGCATTTTCCAACAGTTTTTCTCCCTTTTCTCTCTACTCTTCCATTCCAATTCTTCACTTTAAAATTCTTGAAAGAATATCCTAGATATTCCAAAGGGTCCTGTGAATACTGGGCCAGAGTTAAAATCCATTTTACCCAAGGAAAATCTCTGCATTTCAGCTATAGACACAAATAGCATAAAAAGAACTGGAGGTTGGCACATCTAGTGCCTTCTTCCAAAGCACAGATCACACATTGGAATTTGGTGGCTCTGTCCCATATGCTGGTTTTTAACTTTGCAGAGATGTATTCTATTGGTAGGTCTTGTGCATGTTCCTTAATTTCTGAATTAGCTAGAGTTCTTTTCATTTTAACACCCAAACTGTCTCATAAACATGTCTCATTACAGCAGTATCAGTATTGCCTTGAAGAAAATATTCATTGCAATTTTTGCTTTCTTGGGCAGGCCATGCCTTGCCTAAAACCTGGAATCAATTTTTGAAGATGTCCTTTTACGCTCAGTTGATTAGTTCATTGTATCTAGTGCATTGGGCATTTAGTTCCTCAGTCTTGCTGTGGTCAATAGACAAGAAAAATTCCTCTAAAATTTGCAGGAATCAAGCCCAATTTCCTGTGATGATTCATGGAATATGCTTGATTGTACTCAAGTGGCTGATCCTTTGTTTCTCTTCTTTACCACTTCCCTTCCAACTGATGGATGCACATTCTTGTGATCTTCAACGTGAGCAGGACTGTGTAGTATATATCTCCCCAGCTTTGTTTCTGCCAAAAAACCGCAATTCAACAGGTGAAAATCTCTAAGCTGGGAGCAAAGACTGTCCTAGTGATATATGTGAAGAGCAGTTTCCCTTACTTTCCCAGGAAGATCAGCTACCAATAAATGATAATTAGTTAATTAGCATCCCCCATTAGTGTCTGACAGAACGTGATTAAGCTGCAAAGAGAACAATGTAGAAGCTAATCAACAAGCTAAGAGGAACTCAAGTCACTCTGAAGAAGTCTACCAACAACAGAGCATTGGAAGATACCAGGAGTCAACACAAGCCACAATGAGTTTTGCAGGCTTGAAAGGGCAATGGAGTTCCCACCATATCTGAGGGAATAGGAAATGTTGATTGGGTTGTTCTCTTCTTTCTCAATCTCTTCTTTCACCACATCCCTCTTACTGATTCGCAGCATGGGGCAGTTCCGTGGAGAGCACTGTTTATCTCTGGATGACAAAGGATCACTGTATAGAACTTTCTTAGATGTGTGTCTTTTGTTATACATATTAGCATAATTTTGTTACTGCAAGACATCACTACCTAGTACTACTTCTTCTGGGTTGTGTTCTACTTTATGTGATTAACTGTGCTGCTGATGGAAAAACCATGTCTTTTTATCTATGATACAGATTCTGTATCATCACATTAGTTATCAGTCCTTATAGATAATTTCTTTGACCATCCGACTAGAAAATACTTCATTCCATTTCACAGAGAGGGAAAGGTGTATGATTGATTGCCTTATAGTTCCTCTGTTTCCTTGGAACTACAAAGCTCCTCTCCTTGCATGGGAGGCGGGCAGGAGCATCACTTTTGCATGTGCAAGTGTTTCTCCCTTGAAAGGATACTCCATATCCAAGACTTGGCAGTGAAGGTTTGCAAAGGTTGCAGACGACACCAGCAACTGGCTGGGCAGAGCCCGCTTGCACAGGCCCTTACAACAGCCATACTCTGCTCTGTCTAGGTTATTAATTCGTCACAAAACAACCAGGAAAAAGAGTTTACGAAATACCTGAGCCCCTGTTCTGGTTGTTACCATTTCATACTCTTCCCAAATGCAGAGGGAGTCATCTTCCAAGTCAATGCATACATAAGCCCAAATCCAAAGGGTGACATGCCAAAATCCAGAGCTGTGGCTCCTTGGTGCCCCTTTAGTTCAATGCAGCTGCCAAAAACACGTCCTCCAAAAGTGCTACAGATTGTTTTGTAGAAGTTATTTATAGTCATCTAGGGAAATTAGCTTCTCCATTCCATGGTTGTTGCAATGACTTCACAGTTTAGTAAGCCTAGGCTTTACTGATTTGAATTATTTGTTACAGTATCCTCACCTCTTTATTTTTAATGAAGAGGCTAAAAAGAGTTCTAGTAGCTATGTTATAGCTATTGTGTATAAACCCAGTGTGGTTTAGGCACTATTTTTCCTGTAGTTTCCTCACTTTGATGAGAAGCATAAATTGTCAGTTGTATAGTACTGTACTGGGGATACAACCTTCAAAAAGTTGAGAAAGAAGCCAAGTTATTTTGGATAGCCAAAGAAAGCTGCCCTCATATTCCAAGCTTAGCTGTCTTGACAAGTCATTAATATTATGTTGGCAAAACACTTCTCTTTTCTTTTAATCTATATTTTTTAATTCAGAGGTTCCATTGATTTTGCAGAAGACTAATACTGGACTAAGAGAACCAAGTTAAAATCAGGGCAAAATGTTACACACAATAAAAAGGAGAAGAAAAATGAAAGAGCATATTGCGGCAGGGATTGAATTCCTATCACTGCCTGTAAGTAAGTCTGCCTGACACTTTCCAGATAAGGCTGTTTTTTGTTGACTGTAATTATATAACTCTTTAGCTGCTTGGGATGAAACATCCTTGCTGGGTGACTGCCACAAGTAGATTTTTTTTTCTTTAAAGCCAGCCAAATAGTCAATAACAGAAATGAAACCCCAGGGAAGCTTGCTCTGATGTTCACCATCTGGAAGAGTAAATTCCAGAATGGCATTTTACAAACTGGGACTGTCCAGAAAAACCTTTTTAATAGATTATGATATATGTTGCTATTGACATAAGCAAATAAAAAACTCTGGCTACTTCTTTAGCATAAGCAGCAATGTTCTGTCCTTGGAAACCTCAGCCTAATTCAGTGACCTATCCATTTTAAGAGACCACTGTTTCTGTGATGGGATGTGATAACTTTTCAGTTTCACAAGGCAGCACATTATATCAGATCTATTTTTCTGAAACTGATAAGAGCAAAGTTGAATAACCTTGCCAGTAATGAAGAGACTAAAACTCTATTTGTATTTTGATCCTTGCAAGAGGCATCTGTAGTCAATGCTGAGAGCTGCAAATGCAATGGCATATCTTTGGGCCAGGAGGCAGCCAGTCTTTGCATGCTAACTTTACAATGTGACTGATACTTTGTGCCTTGAGACAAGCGATCCAAAAGTGTTTTCTGACTTCACCTATCAATGGCTCAGATCTCATCTCTGCTGTGTAGAAGGACAAGCTGTGTGAAAACTGTCACTCTATCCAGAGCCTCTCCAGGCCTTTTCTCAGCCACATATTTCGAAGTTCATTGAGGTTTATGCTCATTCCTCAGTTCATGTCTACTTTTTTTTTGTTGTGAAGGACTGTTCTTGCTTCTGCATATGCTGCCCACATCCCTGAACTTCAGCTCCCTCTGCAGAAAGCAAAACCAAAAAAGCTTTCCCCAGGGATCTGTGATCAGTGACCTACTTTGGCTAGGTAAATTCAGCTCTGCAATGTATGACAGACTCAGACCTCATTTCCAGTGAACAGAGAATGCCTGATGAACTAGTCTGAAGCAAGCAACCCAGAGATAAGCCACAATGGTTTTAGGAGCTGGTCCTCACTTCTCTGAAATGTCTATGGATGTCATGGTTTAACCCCAGCCAGCCACCAAGCCCCACACAGCCTCTCAGTCAGACCCCCCACCAGTGGAATCAGGGAGAGAAATGGAAGGGTATGGGCTAGAAAACTCCTGGGTTGAGATAAAGACAGTTTGATAGGAAAAGTCAATGCCATGCACACAATCAAAGCAACACAGTGGGTTACATATGAGTATAAAGGACACATTTCCTTTGAAAGAGATGCTCACATCTCAATTTTATTAAAAATGGGGGAAATCAGTCATGACAGAGACAAACTCTTTAAAGCCATACTTTTCCTAAGCATGACTTCTGAAGCTGAAGAGGTGTGGAGCTTTTATTTCTTTCTTCTTGCATTCTCAATGAGCTCTCCAATAATTCGAAGTAAAAAACCATCACATTTGTTTTTGTATGATGTACAAAATAGTCTGATATCCTGGTCAAAGTCACATTTTAATATGACTAACAGTGGTGAAACATTGATCATACCATTGCCAGTTCTACAAAATCAGCTAAAAAAAAGCTGAAAATCAGTCAGTTGTAACTGGATTCAGAATGTTGTTCTATAAATAATATATCCTGTGCTGAAATTTCTGTAAGTGATAGGAGTGGTAAGAGACACCAAATTATGAATAATTTCGGTAGCTCTTGCCCTCAAATCTTGATTTGATATTGAACTTTGAGAAACAAAATATTTGAAATAGATAGCTTAAACCCAATTGCTTAAAGCAATGAATTTGTTACTTTAATTGTCTGAATCTACACACCACCTACTTTTTTTTTAATATTGGGCACTTAGAAACCTCATCAATTTCCAAGCTTCTGATAGCACTGTTCCAGAAAATATTGTAGCTTCTTCACACTTCCGGTGAATAGAGTTGAATGTTGTTTCCATAAGAGGGTAGTTGATGAAATTCACAGACTGCAGGACTTCAGAGAGATTGCTCCTTGTGATTCCGTAGCAAAGCAGAAGATTAACATTTCCGTCTGACACAATATACCCCACCATTCAAAACCTCATTTCATGAAGTTTCACTGCACCTTTTCAAAACACACTGTACCAGACGGTTTTGGATAATAAAGCCTATGCCTTCACACAGAGAGTTCCACTCATTGGACTAAATACATGCGTGCCTAATGCTGTGACTAACACTTCCCACCTTATGTCCTGAAATGCAGCATCCTGTTAAGATGTCTTTTGCTTCCTTTTTCCTCTCTGTTTAGTTATGTAAACAGCTTTTGGCAGTTTTGGCTTGTTGCATTCAGAGCATGCCTGTAGCAACAACTACATGTAGCTCAGATTTCCTTCTGTTACCATCTGCTCTCTACACCTGATACAAAGCCTGGCTTGTTAGCAAAATCATCATTGTAAGTGATCATAAAATCATCTACTTTTCCTTCACGAGAAGTTCTTATTGTTCCTTAGAATGCCTAATCTCAGTCACATCCATCAAGGAATTGGGGATGCTGGTGGATGAGAGGCTGGACATGGCATGGCAATGTGTGCTTGCACTCCAGAAAGCAAATCGTATCCTGGGCTTCATCAAAAGGAGTGTTGCCAGTAGGTTGAGGGTGGTGATTCTGCCCCTCTACTCCATTCTAATGAAGCCACACCTAGAGTACTCCATCCAGATCTGGGATCCTCAGCACAATGACATGGACCTGTTGGAGCAGGTCCAGAGGAGGTCCACAGAAACAACCAGAGGGACGGAACACCTCTGCTACAGAGAAAGGTTGAGAGAGTTGTGGTTGCTCAGCCTGGAGAAGAGAAGGTGCTGGGGATACATTGTAGCAGCCTTCTAGTACCTAAAGACAGCCTGCAAGACAGCTGGAAAGGGACTTTTTAGCAGAGTTTGTTGTGAATAGGACAAGAGCTAATTGTTTTAAATTAAAGAAGGGTCAATTTAGATTAAATGTAAGGAAGACTTCTTACAGTGAAGGCGGTGAATCCCTGGAACAGGTTCCTCAGAAAGATAGTAGATCCCCTATCCCTGGAAACATTCAAGGTCAGATTGCAAGTGGCTCTGAGCAAACCTGAGTTAGTTGAAGATGGCCCTGCTCATTGCAGGTGGATTGGACCAGATGACTGTCCTGGGTCAATTATGATGAAGTATGAATTGAATTTAGAAATACTTGAATAATATATATATGGAGAGAAATAAGAACTTTACTGAGACAGAGGAAAAAATTAATATAATATATATATGTTGAAAAACAACAATAACTGTATCAAAAAAAATGGAACAATGACAACTGCAGACAGCTGAGAAATAAACAAGCGCGAGGGGGTGCCTAGTTCAAGGGAAACTGGGGCACCTCTGGGATTCCAGGGGCAAGGGAATAGGGTTCAGGGCAGGCAAACCAGTGGAGTAACAGCTGGCAATCCTTTCCTGAAATGTCCAAGGGGCTGCAGGGAGATCCAGCAGTCAGCAGGGGAAAAGCAGTGCTGAGATGAAGAGTTAAAAGTCCACGTGGTCCTGGACAAAATGGCAGCAGCAGAGATCGGAGGTAAAAACAAGACTTCCTCAGTTCAGAAGGTCCACCAGCCCCCCTCCTGGTGCCCAGCAGCTGTAGTTATAGGGCCTCAGGCCCCTCCCATGTCACATGCCTTGTGGGCATGTCTTCACATGCCATTGGCCATCACTCCGCCTGCCCCAGCCCTCAAGCCCTTCGCCTAGTCACATGCCTTGCCAGGAAGAGAAGATAAGAAAAACAATCCTCCATTGTTTGTCCAGTAGAAAGGAGAAAACCTCTCCCCATGCCACTTGCATTGCCAGGAAGGAATGATAAGATACAGGATCCTCCATTGTTTGTCAGGTGAAAAGGAGAAAACCCCTCCCCTGGCCACATTCCTTTCAGGGGTGGGAAGGGGAGATAAGAAGACAACTCTATTGTCTGTTTCAGTAAAAAGGACAAACGTTTTACAATAGAACAAAAGGGCTCTCCCCATGACAATGACCTTTAAAAATCCCTTCCAACCCAAACTGTTTTATGATTCTATGCAACTTGCTTATTTAATGTCCTTCAGTTTATTTATAGCTCATTTGACATCAGCAGCAGCTCCTCCCTCATGTAGCAGAGTATTTGACCATGGAAGCTGGTTCACAAAATTGCCCTGAGCAGGATGGTTCACACTAATGCTTATGTTAACCCTGTGTTCATACATCTGAGGAACACAAGAGCTGAACAAGACCCTTCCTTGCCTAGATTTTTCCTTGGATGGTTCTGCACTGGAAATGCACTTTCTGAATTTGAAAGTATCACTACTGTCTCTGCAACCTCTTTGGAGGCTGTTTTAATTGCATATTGGAAGTACTTGAGCTGGAGGTTGTGTCTACTTCTCTCCATGCTCAGCATAAAGGTGTTTGGGTCAACAGTTTCTGTATAGCCTTTTCTCCTTAATTACAGGAGGACACCTGTACTGAGACAGAGCCAAACCAACTTCAGTTGGGCTTTGTGTCTCTGATATTGGGGAATAACAGCTACTTAGAAGAAGAAAGTTAGAAAAAGGGCAAATATAAAACAATCTTTATTGTATTTCCAATCTTTCTGCTATTGCTTGATGCCTCAGGAACAAGAGCTGGAGGTCTTAGGACCAGGAGATTTTCTTGACCTCAAAGATGTAACTGGGGCTTATGTTAAATAATCCTTGGTCAACTTCTACATTAATTAATACATATAGAAGGGTGTTTTTTAACCCATTGCTGCTTTTGTCTCCTCAACACCTATGGCAAAGAGTTACATGGTTTAACTGCCTGCTGTGCAGAAAAAGCACTTATTTATGTTTTATTTATATTTGCTATTGGCTATTTTGATTTGGTGCACTTTAATTCTTTCATTATGAGAAGCAGTGATGATCTGTTGTCCTTTTCTAAACCATTATAATTTCATAAACTTTGGTCATATTTTCCCTCAGTCATATATTTTCCAAGTCAAAAGGCTCCAAGCTATTTCTACAGCTTTGAACAGACTTTCCACATTGTTCTGAAAAAAAAAAACCCAAACTTTTTTTCTCTTAAACAGTGTGGGCACACAGTGTATTTATCAAATTAATGATACAATAATCCCTCAGTTCTTCACGGCTCAATTTTTGTGGCTTCAAGTTTTCAGGTTTTTTTTCCGTAGGGTCATCATCACCTTCCTTCGGTCCTTCACGGGGGTTTCCGTGTCATGTGAATATGAGACAGCTGTGCACGTGCAGTCCGTGCCTCTGCCATGCCAGGGGACAGGGCACTGGTACCAGCAGTTGCTGCTCCCTCTGGGACTGGTCAGACTCCCTTCTTTATGAGACTATTGGAAAGATAAATAAAATTGTAGGGAAGATTTATACACACTGTGTCAAGATGGCAGCGGGGCCACAGGGGAGCAGGGGATTGGTGGCTGCTTGTCCAGTGGCCATGTGCTCAGCTGTGGTCTGCCGGTGAAGATCCCAGTCCCCACAGCAGCGTGGGGCTGCCTGTGCTCATTTGCAAGCAGAGGGGACAAGGGGCTGCCTGGGCTCACTTGCCCCACTGCCATGCTCTGCCCGGATGGAATGGCACAGTGGCAGTACTGGCTGCTCACACCTGCTCAGCACGCCCAGTGTGATGGTGAAGATGTCCCTGTGCTTGCTGGGGCTGAGGGGGTGGGACCATGGGCGGGACTCACATATGTATGAGCCGCTTCTTTGTGGAATTCAGCTATCGCGATACTTTTCCAGAACTGAACCCCTGCAAAATTCAAGGGACTACTGTAGTTTCTGTTTGTGATTCTCATTCTTTTTTTTTCCCAATGTTGATAGCTAAATAAGAGCTCATTCACTTTTATGCATACTTAGAAGTGTTTGCCCTGTATGTGATACAATGGTCTTAACCGTATGTTTCACCTGCCATTTTATCTTGCAGCTATTCAACACTGTGAAATCCCTCAGACACTTTTTGCAGTCAGCTTTAGAACTGATTGTACTAAATCACTTTTGATCGTCACAAAAAAATTGTCACCTGTGCATGCACCTCCTTTGCCCATCCTCTGTAGCTGTTCCACAAGTCAGGGCACAAAACCTTTGTGATTTCCCTTCCTTATGAAAAGAGACCGTTTGTCATCAGCAGCTTTTGACTGTAAGAGTGACTTCTTTTTCATGCCATTATGACTGTATTTCTTTAAGCACTTTCTGTGAGAGCTTATTGCAAGCTTAGAAAAGAGCAGTGTAGCAGAGCAGCCTCTGAGAACTGGGGATTCAGATTACAGAAGCAAAGCATCTGGGTCAGCTGGAGGAAGCTAGAGCTGCTGAAGGTCACGACAAAACAGCTGGAGAAATATTAAGGAGGCCTAAAATTAGGTCTGTCTGAGAGAAACTGATTGGAGAGGCCAAATGATCAGGCCATATCAAGTCATGCTCAGAACGCTAATTCAGATTAACCGTGCTATGTGAACGCAAAGAATTATATTAAAAACATGCCACAGAAAAAGGATTAGATGACTTGAAGCAGATGCTGCATGTTTTATTTCTATTTGACTGACAGTCTAAATCCAGATCAGGGCTGTATTGCTTAAGACTTATTAGAATCTCGTGTCCCATCTCACTACAGTATGAATCTCTATTTACAAGCATTCAAATGGCAGAACACAGAATTTCCCCTGGCTGGCTGCTCCATGCCTAGGCTAGTTCTTACGACCAAGCCTGTTAGTGTGCTTCCAAAAATGTCATATTAGAAACTATTCCTCTTTGGGTACCAATTAATTGGGAAGGGGAATAGCTCATCAGAGAGATGGGGGAGGTGGGTATCCTAGTTTGTCCCACAATAAATCTTGAGGAGACAGAGCACAAAGCTGGTTTTGTTTCAGTTTGTTAATGATGGAAGGTGCCAGCAGAGAAGCCAAAGACTTACTGGGTAGGAGAAAAAACCTCATTCATAGCTCGTCAACAAATTCACCTCCACTGGGCTTTCATTAATGACTGAAGACACATAGTTTGGGTTGGTGAGATCTTTCACTCAGCCTAGTCTATTTTCTCTTTACACCACTGCTTACCTATGATCCAGCAGATTTATACAGCTTATATAATTTTGAGACCAAGGCTCAAAATCTGTTTTGAAAAATATATGGAGTTGCCTCTTCATTCCTTAACCTTGACCTTTTGTATGTGCTGCATGACCAATCTATCTTGTACGGGTACATGGAGAGTGCTGTCACCAAATTGCCCTTCTCATTAATAAAACTGTGGTATTTAATCAAATGTATATTTATTCTCCATACTTCCATTTCAAAGCACTCCTTCTGCAGTGTAAATATATATTTTAAAATAAGCAAGGAAACAAAAATACCACATGAGCTATTTGAAGAAAACTAATGGCTGACTCTGAACCTGAGGCAGAGTTTAACCATGTATCGAAAAATTCCTTCTGCATGTGTAGTTACATGACCAACAGAATTACTGGGAAAAGCGATGACATTTCTTTGCAGAGTATTCTCATTTTTCATCACAGAAATGTACCTGGTTTATCACTGAAGGAATGTTTTTGCTGCAGGAACAGACAGTGTGTTGTGGTGCTATGCTAGTGATTACTTTTGTTATGCCATGTTATGCCATGTACAAAGGCAAAAAATCTTTCAATCGGGATGACTTTAATTAAAATTTCAGACAGCAAACATAAATAAAGAAAAAAGAAAATCTCCATATCAGAGAGAGTACAGTGTATGTGTGTGCGTGTGTGTGTTCTTCTCAGACTATTGTAAACTCCCAGAGGGTTATTAGCTTGAAAAGTTAGATACAGTGATCCCCTGTTACTCGCGGGCTGTTGGGTCTGATCCTCCTCATGCGAATTGTGGAATCCGCAAAGATAGTGACCCCACTACGTAGTCAACTATGCCAGTCCCGTAGCCACGCCCCCTCCCCTAATAAGGTCTGGAGGATGGTCCTGAGAGCAGGGCTTGTTTCAGATGTCTGGCTGTGCTCACCAGGTGAGCAGCGGGAGGACCGGAGACAGGGCTGGCTGTGCTCACCCCACAAGCGGCGGGGAGGACTGGGAACGGTGCTTGCTGTGCTTGCCACATGAGCGAGGTGGGGGGGGTAGGGGTGGGGCCGGCGCTGCGCACCACGCGAGTGGCAGGGCCAGGGGCTGAGCAGACTGGGGTTGCGGGAGGTTCTGCGCACATGCCAGGTCCCACAGCTCACTGGAAAATCAACAGCAAGTATGGGATCTTGCAAATTATGGATCGCAAGTATGCGGAGGATCACTGTACTTGAAAAATTAGTTGTATTGCCATGTAAACTTTGTCTCAGACATTTTTGTCCCCAGCTTTCCAGATTAGTAAAAAGACCTTCAAAAACCTCCCTGCCATCTTCTCTGTCTTTATCATAACACGTTTGCTGATCATTTTTCGTTGGGAATTTAATGGTTGATGTTGAAGACACCCATTCTGAGAACAGCCTTTCAATTCCACCCCTTGCCTATTTGTTCACATTTTCCAGGCAAAACAGAAAAAAAAATAATTTTGTGTTTGCTTGGGTGTGAGTTAGTAGAGAAGGCAGAAGGTGAGAGAGCCAAATTAGCATAGGGAAAAAGGACACTTGAAACAGTGGATAACCAATGACCTATTTAAAGGGGGCCAGGGCAGAATAAATTTTTAGTTTAGGTGTTTGGTTGAGGGACATAGAAAAGCAAAAATACTAGAACTAAGAGAGAAAAGGGGGAAGAGAAGTTCAATGATCAGATAGAAGGAAAGAATAGAAGTTCAGGGGAAAAATAATAAGAGATGAAAGCCTAGAAGAACAGTATTTAAAAAATCCTCAATATTTTCCTGATGAGAAAGCAATTTCATTTTATGCCATGCCTTAGTGATGAAGTTGGCTGTGATGTCAATTATTTTCTGAGGGCTAACAACTTGTCCTCATTTTTCACTGCATATTTCCTCTTGTCTCAAGTGCAGTTTAATTTCATGAGCACGGAGTGTTGGGAACCATGGCTTGCTATGCAACTAGTGTCTCTCTGGATGCACATGAAAAGCCACAGGGGCTGCTGAAGGCAGGACAGACAGCAGCTACCTTTAGACAGAAGTTCTTTAATACCCACACATGTTCCTCAGCATAGAAAACAGGCTGGCTCCAATTTCATCTTTGCATCTGCTTACAAGTTCGCCAACCGACATTCTCACAACTTGGGGCATGAGAAATCATTAATTTAAGGGATTGTTTGTTGTTGCTCTCTAGGCCATTAAAGCAGAAATGTACAATTTTTCAGATGAATTGATCTACTTTCTGTAGTATTTTAAAGTTCTGAGGAAAGCACAATTTTTCACTGAAAGTTATTTTAAGATGAATTTCAGTTGATCTCCATTTAGACACTTGAGTGTCATTCCCAGAGACCACTCAGAGGAGAGGTCTTCCTCAGGCCATAGGATGCTGTGCAGAAGGAATTTTGGCATAAGGAATAAAGTTAACAAAAGAAAAGAGAAACCTCTCACATTTCCAGGTACAGAGAGCCGTAAGAGTGCATTTCCAGAGCTCCCTGAAAGTGAGCGGTACTGGTGTGCTTTTATTTTACTCTGCATGTGCTACAGTGCTGTCTCTCAGCATTCACAGGTTCACAGGTTATTCTGAGCTGGAAGGGACCCACAGGATCATCTAGTCCAACGAAGATGTGAAGCCACTATCTGGGGGGCGTGAAGTGGAAGAAGCCTGACTGTATATATATTTGTTATATTAATTTTTTTTCTTTCTTCCAGTGAAGTTCTTATTTCTCTCTCTATATTATTCACGTATTTCTAAATTCAGTTCATACTCCATCTTAATTGACACCAGGACACCCATGTCATTGAGTCTACATTTTTCTCAGGCTTTGAGCCCCTCAGAGTTCCCTTTAGTCAATATAGATTATAGATTCTGTGTTCCTTAATTTAATTTTTAAAATATTATTGTTGTTATTATTATTATCATCAGATATGCTTCCTTTGTCAGTATGTTCTCCCACTGACAAAAAGAATGAATATGGCAGGTTTAAGAGAAAATTTCTTATTTCCGTGCTTATAGATTACTTACATCTCTCTTCACTCCCTATTACCCTTGGGGTTTTTTTCAGATTCAGGGAAAGTAAATCATTAATCATAAAGTTAATTGCTAAAAACAATAACATCAAGCCCCTTTGGTTGTCTTTATTATGCAGTAAATTCTTACACAAATTTTGATGGTTTTTCAGTGTAAGTGCAATTCTGTTCAAAACTAACAGATCATTTCTTTTTAGATTGTAACTGTGCAGGTGTTACATTGGGGATTTATTTTTATTCTCGAGACTTTTATATACCTGCATTTTTCTTCATTGATTTGCCTCTGGCATTTCAGGTACTTATCTCAGCAGAATTATTGACTTAAGCTAAGTCAACCACAACAAACATATGCAAAGCTAGACACCCACATAACAATTTCTGCCTGGCATCATACATGAATGACAAATGCTCTTTTTGTATGTTTATGACAATCGCCTGCATTCTTCTCACCAATTTGGAAGCTATCATAATTTTTCCTTTCATCAGTTAACTTTAACAACCTCTCCATTGATGCAACAACAATTTAAACACGGAAACTTATGCATCAGTGCTCAGACTCACTTTGAGTGGGTGCTAGTGCTCAGGTGGAGATGTAAGTGGGTATAAGTCTCAAAGATGATCTTTCTGGTAGGAGTTCTCCTACATGAGTCAGATTCTACATAGGCCTTGACAACATAGATTGAAAGTCCCTCCTCTGTGTATTTTATCTACTTTTCCAACCTGTGATTGTAGGCAGGTATCATTAGCTTCTAGAAAGAATTGCTTGGTTCCAAATGATGCAAAATAAAGTAGTTAGGAAAAGCATTTGAAAATCTGTCTTGAAAGAGAGGATTCAAACTTTGTGACATCCACTCAGCAGCACCTACAAAGGACCTGCAAATGGATATTAGGTATTTATTTTTAAAAGTAGGTGAAAATTTGCCCAAGATACCAGTTCCTTAACCATGCTTGCTTCTTTTTTTTTTTTTTTTTAATCTCCCTGGTGAGCAAAAGGAAATCTGATTAAAGCAATGATTTTTCCTTCTTGTTTGACTAGCCCATTACCTGTGTTCAAACCTGGGGACTGTTTGCTGCCTGACTTTTGTTGCTCAAAGCCATTTTGATTTTGAATTAAAAAAACATTCACAGATGGAGCAAAGAAGCACATTTCCTGCAGCAAACGCTCTTCTTTCTGTGCTACTTTCTTGTTTTGTTCACAGTGATTTTTTCCTTTTTTAGGGGACAGACAGCATTTAGTGCTGAACATTACCATAATGTTTTCCTAAAGCACTTTCTGTGACTGAAGAGACCACTGCTAGACTCCTCATAGGCCCACTTGGTAGCCTTGCAACAAGCTAAAAAAGCCCAACAACAACATAGGGTAATGAGACAAATCTACAAACTGACATAATTCCCCACGTTAATAAATATTTCAAATCATCCCACTAATGCTGCGATTTTCTAAGAATACCCAGAACCTTTCATTAATGACCTCTGCTAATGCCTTTTACTGGCTGTAGTCATTCCTCTCAGTCATACTAATAGCAACATGACAGACAGGCCAGTAATGGGATCCTGGGGGCTGCAGACACCGCAGTTCAGGCGGGGCATGGCATGGCGAAAGCAGGATGGAGGAAGCTATGCCATTCCCCTGGTGATGGCCAGTGGATGCTGTCAGTGAAGGACGCCCCTGCCAGGGTCAGTTGGTGAACTAGTGATGTCACAGAAGAAGAGGGATGATCTAAAGAAGGGGAACATGGGGGATTACCTAATTTATGGCCACTTCAGTAGCAGTGTAACAGCAGATGTAAAAGCCCCTTTCTCTTCACCTTAGTTGCTGCACTCAGGAATATTGTTCAACATTTTTAGCTAGTATTTACCTTTGATATTAATGTTTCTATGGCAACATCTCCTAGGAGTACAAGGGACTAGGAGCTAATGTTATCTATGTAATAAAGGTAAAAAACAATCCAGATTTTGGTAATTATGACTCATTCATCATTTCAGTCCATATACGCAGACAAGTGTTATAAACTCTTTTCATGTAATATTTCTAATGCATTTTTCTTGTATATGTTGAAAATGCAGGTATGCTCCTACTCCCATGGAGGCCACTGAGTGGTGGAAACTGTCATCCATCTGACTCCAGGGAGGAAAACACTATGGCTTGGTTTGATGCTCTGGGACACATTTATGTGGAAAACACAGGAAGAAAAAGTCTGAGAGCTACAACAGCACCCTGAATAGGTCCATGCCTGTCCCTAAGGCTGGCTGAGAGCCCATTCTCGGGGCATTTTACACTTTAGGAGCTCACGCTTTCACTGGCACAGAACTTGCTGCAGGACCCAGCCTTCTCTGAGCACCAGGGAACACAACTCACCAGTGTTATTTTGAAAGTGCCTTGCCCAATTTTCAAAACAAACGTGCCAAGGAAAATATTGGGACCACCACTGATATTGCGGTGAACAGCTCCATCGACAAACACATGGTTTGTGAGCCATTCCCTAAGGTACTGCTTCTCCAAGAGGGCCTTTTGGTTATGTGCTATGCTGCCCATGCATGGCCACTACAGGAGGGTGCTGGCTCTTTGGATCAGTGCTTGAGTTGAACCCAAGCATAAATCACATTAAATTGGCAGACCAATGAGGAACAACAACTACAGTCAACCTTCTTTACTTCACCGTTCCTCATTCACGGATTGACTTCACGGTGTGATTTTCCCTGCAATAGCAGAAGTGCGTTTCACAGGGCATTCCCAACTGCGCCTGCACTAACTGGCAGTCATGAATATTCAAAGATAGACAGTAATGAATATTTAAATTAGCCCCACCCACTACACCACCCCTCTCAGCTCTGGCATGCCCCGCTGTCTGTCGGCAGGCCCTGGCTCCCGTGAGCACCCTGCACTGTGAAAAAAAACGCTTTGCCACCTTGGAGAGCACAGCGGAGCTAGCAGCTGCCCCTCTCCCCAGTTAAAACAGATTCACAGATCCACAGAATATTATGAGTTGGAAGGGACCCACAAGGATCATCTAGTCCAACTCACCATCTAACACCTGTACAGAGACCGAGAGCACATCCCAGAGCGGTAACACAAACCTAGTTCCCTCACAGTCTAGCAGGCCACTCTGAGCCGGAAGGGACAGACGTGGCCATTCTCGGGGCAGACGTGGTGTCCCTCTGCATTTTCTGCTGCTGTAAATTCTTTCTCTCACCTATGCTTATAAGTATTGCTGTTTACAACTACCTGCGGGGAGGTTGCCGCCAGGTGGGTGTGGACCTCTTCTTTCAGGCTGACGACACCAGAACGAGAGGACATGGCCTCAAGCTACGCCAGGGGAGGTTTAAACTTAATGTTAGGAAGCGGTTTTTCACAGAGAGAGTGATCGCTCATTGGAATGGGCTGCCCAGGGAGGTGGTGGAGTCGCCGTCCCTGAAGGTGTTTAAGAGAAGACTGGATGAGGAGCTTAGTGACATGGTCTAGCTGGGGGGTGTAGGGCTGGATGGTCCTGTGGGTCCCTCCTGGCTCGGAATGGACTGTGCGCCTGTGAGGGATCTAGGTTTATGTTCACCACTCTGGGGTGTGCGTTCGATCTCTGTACAGGTGTTAGATGATGAGTTGGACTAGATGATCCTTGTGGGTCCCTTTCAACTCATAGTATTCTGTGATTCTGTGAACATCAAACATAAGGTGAAAACAGCTTTGCTTCTGTATGCATCTTGAAGGGAGCAAGATGCGTAATTCTAATCCTAAAAATGACAGAAGGACATGCTTTTTCTTACTGTACACTGAATGACTTTGGCACTTCAACATTTATTTTGGGTAGACGAGGAGGCAGCTGACTAAATGATTGGTAGGAATATTAAGGATGTGCCATCATCAATGCAGAGTTCACTCTCTTTACTAGCATATACATAATTCAAAACAGTGGGCCACATCTGCAGCCAATAAAACTAATTTCATTGTAACCCAAGGACAACAACGGTCTGTTTGCTTACAGGATATGGAAAACACTCTTTCCCACACACTCTGGAGTAAAGCAGTAGAGAGTATCATAGGCGACAACTTCCGCTGTGGCTTTGGCGTAACACTTTATAGTATGTCAGGTGTACCTTTCAAAAAGATGAACAAAAAAAGCCAATACAGGAAAAATTCTCATTAATGAGTTTCAAAAGTTCCACTTTCAGATATACAATCGTCCCTCTTCAACTTTGCACCCCCAACATAGCAGCTTCACATCTTAGCGGCGTGCTTTTTCAGGGGGGCCCATTTCACAACCATACATGCGCAACCTGGCACATATGAATATTCAAAGTAAGCAGTCATGAATATGCAAATTTCCCCCCTGCTTTCCCAAGCCACTGCACAGATTGCTAGCGCAACATTCTGCCTGCTCGCGCCAGCCCAGCCTTGCTGCTCAGAGCTCCCAGAGCACGGCTGCACCCGCCTGTGCCAGCAGCACCGCAGGAGAGAGCAGAGCTGATGTCCCCAGTTTGTGTCTCGTGTTACCATAGGGACTAGCTGTGATAGACACCGGCACCCACCCAATGCCTCTTTCCATGGAAACACTGCAATGTACATCAGACACATGAATACACAACGCTCCCCACTCTCACCCCCTGGTGACACAGGCAAGTACTCCTGTCTTGTCCACTATCCCAAACAGCATTAAAAAACCCCGCACCCCATGTTTAAGTGCTGGCAGAGCTGTGCGGGGCTGGCCTCAGCCCCGGCTTTTACATGCCAGGCGTGTCTGCCGGGAGGGAATACAGCAAGCAGAGTTCAGAAGTCCATACAGACCCGTGGTGCCCCTCAGCCCACTGCAGCTGCTGCACGAGGCAGAGGACACTGGCTTCATTCCCCCAGCCATGCAAGGAACTTCTGGGAATGCCCTGCAGCTGCTCCAGAGCTGGGGGGCGTGGGATGACCAGGGCCAAATTTGCATATTAATGAGCTGCCACACTACGCTGTCAGGCAGCTTCGCGGAGGGGGGTGAAGACCCGCGGTACTGTGGTATAAGAGACCTGACTGTAATACCTAGGAAAATATTACCTATAAAGCCCACTGAAGTTCTAAATAAAAGTAATTTTCTTCTTGACTTTGAGATCAAAAATATTAATGAGTTGTTTTTCTAAAAAACCTACCTTTGTGGAAACATGTTGTTGCTTTGCAGCAACCTTTATCTGAAGTTTTTATAAAAAATTTAGCTATAGCAGTCTCTCCACTAAGGAATTCTGAATAGTTAATAAATGTATGTAAACTGACCTCAGCAGTTATCCGATGAACAGAAAAATCATGTTGTGTTTCCGGTTTTACTAACAAGGATGGGATCCTGAACATGTCAGAGCCCAGGGAAGGAACAGCTCTGATTGTGATTCCTGACTGCCTCCTTCCCTCCAGAGGCTGGCTTCCTCACTATTTATCGACCTAAATGCTGCTGTGACCCCGGGGACATTTGGCACCAAAAGAGGGATCACCTTCTCGTCAAGCATTTCACAAAGAAGAGTGCCTGATCAGTTCAAATTTGGATCAACCTAAAAATCATTTAAAAAACATTTGGTGCTTTTTTTTTTTCAAATGAAATGTTTCCCCTTAAAACTGCTAGTATTTTCTAAAAACTGATCTAATTCACCTCCAAGTAGAATTAATACTTTAGCACTTAGGAGAGAAATTTGGACTCAAACAAGTACAAACAGGCAAGTTCTTTTCCGGCCTCTGCTAATTCATGCATTTAATATCTAAATTGATTTCTCTTAAATTACAGCTGAAGGAGCCAGAGAGCCAAAGAAATTCTCTTTAGCCTTAAAATCAAAACTTCAAATTGTGATGAGACTGAGAAATCAAATTTCAACACCTCTCCACACCCAAGTTTGTTGAGCCAAATTGTGGTTACTTGGATTAAATAAGAAAAACTCATTTCTAAAATATGAAGCAGTTCCTTAGAGAGTTTTTATCAGTGAAAATGTATGCATTTAGGTAAGGGACTACATGACTGTAAACTCTCCTAAAGTGTTGTCAGGCTAAATTTACTACTAGTTGAACTTGAAGATGATAACAAACCACCCCTGAAAACCAATAAATCAGAGGTCTATAGAAAAATGAATTTATTTTATTTGCTTGGTCTTTCCTAACAAAAGCCTGGGTGAATACATCTACCTTTAGCTCATAAGTTAATTTTAAAACCCTCACTAATATAAGTACTGGGGGTTTTTCCCCCAAAAGACCCTGATTAAGTTGTGAAAGAAATCCATGTCTTAAAGTTCAGCACCATAAGGAAATTGCAGATGGTGAATCAAGCCCATGAGAGACTTGTTAACGGAAGAGAATGGGCCTGTAACTTATGAAAATACAATAAAGGTCTAAAAATTCCAATGTGAATTCTGTTGGCTATTCTCAACCCTCCAGCAAAAATTGGCACCAGGAAAATTTCTACAGTTGAAAGCTTCAAGACCAGTCTCAAGTTCTACTACATAAATACGTAATAACATCTGTGGTTGTAATACATATGTAGTACTTCCAAAGACCTCTCACCAAATAAATATGATCCATTAATGAAACATTATTTTTCTTTTATGTTGATGCACAGCCTCATCTTTGCAATTAGAAGATCAGTTGGTGTTATTCAACTACCTTCTGCTCCCTGGTAGCATCAGGTCACTTCTACCCCCTCATGCACATCAGTGCATTAAATCCCGCACAATCTAAAAAGTGGCCTGGGGTATGTTCTTCGTTGCGTATTGGTTTAGCATCTCTTGGTCCTGAGAATACTAACTTTTAAAATACAGACACATACATGACAAGCAGAGACGACAGTGGTGTATATGTTCCTGCAATGGCCTGCAAGGGAGTATTCATTTATATTTGCTTACAAACTAGTTTTGGTCACAACTGAGCAGCTCCACTAGCATTGCAGAGGAAAAAAAGTATAACCAAGACTGAATTAGTGTTCATTTGTAATTGTAATTTGGGACCATATTTTGTCTTAGAGCAAATTTGTATGTTTTAATTCTCAACATCTATAATAAACAATGCCTGCATTCAACGGTTTGCCTTCTTAGAAACAGCAAGATAGCAAACTGGCAAAACACAGGACCATCCCTGCAGGTGAACAGGACTTGCATCTTCCGGAAGGACCTTCATCCAGCCACAGTATCCTGTTAAATGTATTGATTGATGAGCTGCCACCTGGGTTTCAATACGATCAGATATGATCCTTCCATGCTGTCCTTGTGCCAAGGCTTGATTTGGTTTCCTGAGAGTACAGGTATTTCCCCACTTTCCTGAACTGTCCTCAGGAAGACAGATGATCAGTGCTTGCACGCTGGCAGTGTAGTGACAAAATGGTTGCTCAACTCCTTCACTTTCCTTTGTATAATTTGTTACTGTCCTTGTCCATTTAGTGATGCATTTTATAGTGGCATCTGATTCATTCCAGCTTAATAATGCAGCCAAGCTGCTTTCTGACATTATCCCAGCATAATCACTGTAATTTCTTCTATTTCCAAAATATGTCAAGTTCTGTCTGATTCAATAAAATATTATTTTTAAGAAAGCATCCTTCATCTTAGGGTGCATTAGTCTGTTTCATTTTGGTAATTGGTCTTTATCATTCTTTGTTTGCTTTTTCAGATTTTGCTTGCTCTTTTAATTCTGCGATCACACTATGGATTATTAAAAAGCTGAATCTTTGTTAAGGAAGGTGATCATATACAGAAATTTCTTCACAGTTTAATTTCCATTCTTTCACATTCCTTGGAGTTGAGCAAAAAAGCAAGTTCTGATTTTCAATTACTATAGGCATAGAAAATAATAGGAAAGACCGGGTTTATTTACGGTTAAATCTGAAATTGAATAGAAGTGGAAGTTATTTTATAAATAACTGAACTAACATAGATGGTGTAAGGGATGCAGGGACTGAAAATGTGACGTTTTATTCTGTGGTATAACACCACTTACATTGGAGAGGGAAGCAAACAACTGTAGGTGTATGGAGTTGTACTTCTCTTTATTATTAGATGTGTCTGAGCCCAGTCTCCAAAATTAGAGGAAAGTCAAAGAGATTTGTCATGAACAAATTATAAAAAAAATACTAACAGCTTTTGTTACTACATAGAAGTGGCTTCAGCCTAAAAAGGGCCTCTATGCCACAGGCAAAGGCTCCTCAGCAGATCAGAGTCCTAAACGTAAAGTCTTAGTTCAGAAGAAGTTTTTTCAGCAAGTTTCCAATATCTGCAGAAAAGATGAATGATAAAAAGAGGCCAGATCTTCAATAACTTCTGGCGGATAATAAAAAGTTCAAAAAGAGGTTGTATTTTGTATCAAAAAGCCAAATTTACTTTAAATAATAAAAAATTAAACTCTGAATTTAAATTAATTTAAATGTTAAATACTTTATTCTAGTTCTACTGAAACATTTAATGGATTCTAAACATAAAATCTAAATATATTTAGTGCATGTACTGATAAATATATCATTCTATGTATCATAGTATTAATATTTTAATATTAGTCCAAATTATGTCACTGAAAACAATGCAATCTAAATTCAATTACCAAAACAAGACAAAACCAAGCTATTTATGACTGATCCCTATTAAATATGTGAAAGAAATTGGCATATTTCTGTGAAAATGGGAGGGGAAAATTACATTTTTATGGGAAATGTGTATGTTGATAATTTGACAGCTGTGTTTCCAGCAGGGATTTTTCAATATCCCTCTGCTCACTCTCTGATGACAGTTGAAAGTTTCACTTATACCATGCAAGCAGATGGATACTGAAAATAATCTCAAATAATTATATGTATATTATTTATGCTTACTTGTATGGTCTTACAGGTCCATAGACCCAGCAGAAGGAGTGGTGCCTTCCCAAGAGAGCAGCTGGAAGACTTTGATCTTGGACAAGTTTCCTACTCATTCCAATAAAATAAATATAGATTCTTACGTTATGCAGAGAGCTGCCAAACAAAATTAATAGAGTCCTTGTCTGATTTGACATTCTTTTCCCGGGTTGCTCTAGAAGAAACTTTTGCCACACTGAAGAGCAATTCAAGATGACGTGATTTCTTACACTGATTAAGTCTTTGACATGACTACTTGAGAGACCTACTCTTTTGAAGATAATAGGTGTTTTATGTAAGCGTGCTGTGATTTCCAAGTGCATCCATCTGGAAGAAAAAGGTAAATTCGTCTCTATCAGGGACAGCAATTAGGGTTGTAAGTTCCTGAAACAGAAGCCAGTAGCTTTTAGTTGCCTTAGAAGATGACTGAAATCAGAATATGAGATGAGGCTGCTGTGCAAGAGGTGATTTTAAAAGTAGTCAGGGCATGATTCAAATAACAAGTGAAGTGGAAACAGAACTGTCTTAAGAAAAAGAAAGCCTTGAACTTCAGATTTTCCCTAGCATTTTATTTTATGCACTACAAGTCATGGA
Organism: Pitta sordida; assembly: GCA_013390025.1. Lineage (NCBI taxonomy): Eukaryota > Metazoa > Chordata > Aves > Passeriformes > Pittidae > Pitta > Pitta sordida. The sequence goes on along the minus strand of WEKX01015162.1, from coordinate 121,046 downwards.
GGCCCAAGAGACTTCATAATTTCTCCAGGGTCTCAGTTCTTCTAGGGGGGCTTCTGTAAGTGGTAACGGCGTCTTGTTCTGGACACAGACAGAGTCTGACCCCAGGCACTGGAGGAGATGGAGCCAGACCTTTTTTGCTGCTTCACTGCCATTCCTAATAATGTGCATGCAACTAGTGCTACAGGGTAATAGAAGAGTTTGTCTACAACATCAGTTAGATATGGAAGTTAGGTGGGTTTCCAGATCACACTCATCCAGCATAGACATATACATATATATGTAGGTCTGAAGATGTCTCCTCTGGCAGGGTGACAGGGCACTCCGAACAGGAAGCAGAAATACTCAGGCTTGCTGGATCCTTTTGCCCGTACCAAACATCTCTTTTGGGTGGACTGTGTGGCCTCAGGACTGTCAGAGCTGAACACACACCAGCCAAGTCCATCTGTCCTGTGTGGAGCTCTGCCGAAGCCTAAGGAGAAGCTCCCAGACACAGCAACGGTGTGGCCTGCTGCACTGGTGCAGGCTAATGTTTCTCAGTGCTTAGGTACCATATCCTCCAAGTTTTCTTTGTTGTTCTCACCAGAGAGAAAGGGGAAAATTGCCAGCAAAACACAATAAGTTTCCCTCTTCCAGGATTTTCTGCCTCTGGTGCCCAGGGGACACCTCCAGAGAACTATAAAGGCCAGTCATTATCTCTGTGACAGGTCTCTAGTGAAGTGGTGGGACAAGTCAGATACTCTCCAAATCTTGGGGAAACCATCTGTAATTCTGCATTTTCTCTGGATAACAGTGTGGTGTTTGCAATTGTTTGGAAGGAGCTGTCTCTTTCCACTCAGATCTGTTTATATAAGGTGACAGAATACAATCATTTCCAAAGATGCTATCACTATTTTCTTCAGTTCTGGCTTCTTTCCTCCCATTTCAGTCTGCTTTTTAATATGTTTTTTAGGTCTGAAAATTAGTACTTTTATCACATTTCCTGAATATTTCTTTTGTAATTCGCATACTTGACCATTCTGGAAATTGCCATGTTATGCTACAAAATTATTTTAAAGCAAAGATAGCTGGGGGGAGGGGGGGGGGAAGACATTTATTTTGATTAAATTGTTCGTTTTTATTCAGACTTTTGAGATTTTCTTTCCCCTTAGACCTCAAAGTAACCAAGAGCAACTAAATGAAGCCATATCAATTAGTCAACTAAAAATAATGAATGAGGAAAGATCAGACTTATAACTGAATAGGGAGGAACTGTCTAGCCTTCGTCCTGCCCAGTGACGAGTTGTACTAAAATAATGAGGATAAAGCAGGTGAATTTAGATTTTTTTGGTGTGAAGGGAGTAGTATAAAAATTACTCTCACCAATGGTTATTACCTTGTAAGGGACTGAAACAATTAAACTATTCAGATAACGTAAAGCAAACGTGCACTGTAATCCCCTCAGTGGAATAAACAGTAATAAGAGTAATAACGATATATTTATATATGTACATAATGCATATAGAATGAATAATTAAGTAAAATAACTGCTGGAATCTTCTTAAGGCAATAATGGCTCTAAAAAAATACTATATTACATGTAAAGAACTGTACTATCAATAAACAGAGGGAAATTTTAGTCAACACAATTATTGTCATGTTTTCACAATTTAAAAAATAACAGCAAGGAAACTTAGGGGGACTTGTCTTCTAGTTTTGCATTTATCATTAATGATACTGTGCACTCAGTACAGGCAGCAGAGCAATAATCAAAAGGAAGCTGTTTATCCTACCAGCTGTTGACATTCGCTCCTTGCTTCCCCCATCTTCCTAAGCTGCATCTGGGCCCCTCTGACAATCGGTCCCTTGTGCAGTTTTGTGCTGAATAGCTACATCATTTCTTCTTTCATCTTTTCATCTCCTCCTATCTCTACCGAAATGCCATCATTTTTGCAATTGTGGCATTTTGATTATTTTCTATCCTCATCAAGGATTACACTAAATGCTGTTATTCCTTGCTGACAAGGTCTACCTCACCCAGTTGTGAAAAGAGATGGTCCACATCTTGGTCATCTCTTCTCTCTCATTTAGTTCTCTGTAGCAACTTAGTTCTCTGGAGCTTCCTCTCCTTCAGCTACCTAGTCTTTCTGAAGATGGGCTGAGGAAGAAAAAGTCTGTATTATTTACCTTTCCATGAATGATTGCATCCTTGTTTCCTTTTCCACACTTTTGCATGTTTTTGCATTAGATTAAAGCTTCAGAACGCAGTTCTGAAGTTCTGTGCCTCATTATGTTCTAATCAGCAACTACTATTCATGAAAGAGAAACTGGATTTTTTTCTCATTCCAGAAAACACCAGTTCACTATTCAGCATCCATGGAATAGGAAAATAAAAGACTAAAAACTAGTAAGAAAGGAGTAGAAATAGAAAATATTAATAAGTCATAGCCAAAGCCTTCAAGTCACACCTAGAAAAACTTCATGCAGTTTTGATGAATCAGTGTTTAAATGGATGTGGCAATACTAAAAAAAGTACAAAATAATATAATATTTAAAAATTTATATATCTATGAACTCATGAATGCTACAGAAAAAATTAATGAGAAATAATTGTTGCCTGTTTCTCACAGTACAAGAATTGAAGGACATCAAATGAAATTATCATGTGACAGGTTGAAAACAAAGGAAATACTTGACAAGCTTTTCATAAATCGTGGAATTCATTGCCACAGCACGCTGTGAAGGGTGTTGAGAAAGTTGTAAGTACAAGTTTGGTCAAAAAGGAGTTAGAAAAAGCATTGGAAATAAAACATACCAACACCATTAGACAGAAAGGTGTAGTTACATATGTCTATGAAAGTTCCTCAGCATTATCATTCTTATTTTCCTTCCTTCCCTCTTGCTGGAACTGTTTTTATTTTGCTCTTCCTCTCCTGCAGGTGACCATTCCCACTGTAAACCTCCCATATCCTCCTCCATTTTCACAGGAATTCCTGGGTATTGATTTGTCCTGAAAACACATCATGATAAGTGTGTATATCATGACTTAAACTGAAACCCCAAGGGATTTTCCTAAGGTGTCATCCTTTTTTAAGATTAGCAGATTGCTGAGAATGCCTGCAGGGATGAAGAAATGTCACTGTAACTTCCAGCTTCATAATATCATGCCTACATCTCACAGACTTTCTCATGGTGGCAGAGATCAACACGAAAACAGAAATGGGAAAAGAAATGAGATGCATTCAGCATTAAACAAGGGAATGTGTTTTCCTTCTAAGTCAATGCAGGAAAAGTAAGACCAGTTATAGAAACACCTGAAGTCACAGAATCACAGAATCACAGAATATTATGAGTTGGAAGGGACTCACAAGGATCGTCTAGTCCAACTCACCATCTAACACCCATACAGAGACTGAAAGCACATACAGACCTGTCCAGAAGAGCCTTCACAGAAAGAAGGCTCCATGCTCATGCCAGAGAGGGATGCTTTTGATGGAGGGCACAACAATGTGGCCCAACATCTGTCTTGCGACAGGACGTTCACGTGGTATCTGAGCATGGCATCTGGCACTCCCCATCAAGCAGCCTGACTTAACCCTCACCCAGTGACAGCACTGATCTCTCAATTAATGTGATGGACATACCTCCAGTCGCTCTGACCCAGCTGTCACTGCTGGAACAGCAGCAGCTGGCTCTCTGCTGCATCTGAAGTGCCTTTCTGAAAGAACGTGGCAGAGCCTTTGTGAAGGAAAAAGGGACACAGATAAGGAGGATCTTGTCAGTGTCTCAAGGGACCCAGGCTCTGGGCCTGGTAAGCCTGCATTTTTTTGATGCTTCCCATTCTGTGCACAGGGCAGAGAAGGGGAAAAACTGCAGGCAAATGGAGGCTTCCCTAGCATGATCAGTATTTATCTTATGGCTAGGTAAGGCTAATGGAGTTGAATATTACTGAATCACAGTTCCTGCCCCAGAGTATTTGGCCTAACGTATTGATTGATCTCAGTACCTGCTGCAAACGCATAGCCTCATAAACAATGAAACATTCATTGGCGTGGCAAATTATGTTTATATGATGAAGGAGTAGACAGAATTTCCTTAACANAGTTTTCTGGGGTTGTTATGTCTGAAATGAAGAACCAGGCACTTAGACTTGTTAAATCTCATATTATTAGTATCTGCCCATTTCTCTAGCCTATCAAGGTCTCTCTGAAGGGCCTGTCTGCCCTCTGGCAGTTCAACATTTGCCCCCAGCTTGGTATCATCTGCAAACTTGCTAATGGTGGACTCAATTCCCTCGTCCATATCATCAATAAAGATATTAAATAGTGCTGGGCCAAGCACTGATCCCTGTGGGACTCCACTAGTGACCGGCTGCCAGCTGGATGTGACACCGTTTACTAACACTCCCTGGGCTCGTCCATCCAACCAATTCCTAACTCAACACCAGCGTTCACTTGGGAGTTGGACTAGATGATCCTATGGATCCCTTCCAACTAGGAATAATCTGAGAACCTGTGAGTTCAACAGTGCCAGACTCTTTTCAACAGTGCCCAGCAACAAGACAAGGAGCAATGGCCATAAACTAAAACACAAGAAGTCTCCCCGCAACATGAGGAAGAATTTCTTCACGTTGAGGGCGGCAGAGCAGTGGAACAGGTGGTTGTGAAGTCTGCCTCGTCTAGATATATTCAAAATCCACCTGGACATATTCCTGTGTGATCTGCTCTAGGTGACCCTGCCTTGGTACAGGGATTGGGTTAGATGATCTCCAGACATCACTTCCAACCTCACCCATTCTGCGAGTCTGTGATTTTACACAATTACAGAAATTCAGATAGTAAATGCCCTAAAGAAGTGCAGAAATACAACCAGTTATTTTGTCAGTAGTCTTTACTTATTATTTTCTCTCAGTGGAATAAATGTCTCTTTACTTAAACCACCAGATAAAAGGTGCCCAGTGCTGAACACATCTGTTTAACAAGCTTTGCAAGATAAATCTTGCAAAATATATATTTGGAAGTACATTTCCAAGACAGCTAAATGCTCAGGTTTTTATTTTAACTTTCAGCATTCTTTGGTGTATTTCAAGACCAAGGAGATTTATGAGATTTGAACTCACTGAACTAGAAGAAAGAGGACAATGTTACAGGCAAAAGCTGATGACCTGACCTCTGCTTATCTTTGTAGAGTCTCTACTTGGACAAAAAAAAAAAAAGGAGTTGAAATTAAACGAAGATGCCTTAAGAGTATAAATACAGCTACTTTCATCATACAGTACATTTAAGGCTATGAAATGACTGAACATTCAAAAATTCCTAATAAGTGTCCTTGGAAACTAATTGTATCAAATTATTAATCTACACTGAATAAATTGGTTTGACTTGTACTGCAGCTGCCTGCAGCAAATACCTACTTTACTAAGAAATTCAAGACTCCAGAGAAATGTAATTTACATACCAGACTTTAAGTACTGCTGAGACTAATTGTCTTTGGGAGAGGGATGTAACATTGTCACATGTGTTCCTGGGGTACCACCTTGCTAGTAGGTGTTGAAGTGATTGAAGATACTCAGCATCCAGAAGTGGTTGAGAAGTTTTCCTGGAGAACACAGAGGTTGGAGTAGACATTCAGAGCATGGATTATGTAGGAAAATACAGGAAAACAGAGTTCCAGGAATGGCAGGTACAGACTTATCCAAGAATGGAGGAAGAAGAGAAGCTTCAGGGACTACAGCCACACCACCAGGTTAACAGCATCCCCGTGACATGCCTTGGTGGCTCCAAGACTATTCATTCCATGCCTGTGAGAAAGGCAAGCTTTTACACCATACAGTTTGTGAAGGAAGGATGAGTCTATGGAGTTGCACGATTTTCCCTCTTCAATGGGTAAACCAGCAGAGAATGTTCCCTCTGCAATTGTAGCAATCCACTAATAAATCGGCCAGGAGGGAAATCAAGCTGTGTAACAATTTTTTTTAAGAGTAATTACCATAAATCCAGAAAACCACAAGATATTTTTGTGTCAGTTAAGTGAGTCAGTTACTGATTCCTCATTACTCCCCAAGAAGATACCAGAGAGCAATATGAATTTATAATTTCTTTTTTGAGCATGGAGGAGAAGATTACAAAAAAACCTTGAAAAACCAAAACCTAACAGAAACAGTGATCCACTGCAGGAAAAGACACCTAAAATCAAACATGCTAATTAAATTGTGACAAAACCCCCTACTGGTCCTGATGACATAGATGGGCCAAATGGGAGACAGACCAATTCAGGGCCCTGTGTAAGGGAAATACAAGGAACCAGTGTGTCCTCAGCCTACAGGTAGCAAAGGAAACTCTCATCTGTGACAGCAAACTTCCCAGAGGAAAAAGCAATAATTCTATAAAATGACGATGAAGAAGGATGAAGATATAGCGTGAATCAGGAGAATAACACCATATTTTCTTATGTTATCTGTGCAATTTCCTCCAAGAACTAACCTTACACATAAAATGATGTTAAAAGGCAGGTGGTCCAAGTAAGAAAAAGTTAAGTGGGCACTGCAGTGTACAAATGAATGGTTTGACAAGTAAAGAGCTAGAATATTTTGCATAATATCTATTTTAAGCTTCAATAACTAAACCATTCAGAAGGGTTTCTCTTCTTTCTTTTATACTAGATTCCATACTACAGAGCAGCTTTGAAGGAGTAATAATTAAGTATCTGATGAATATCAGAGACCCTCCAGAATTTAGTGAAGAGACAATGCCTTTATCCACTGAGGCTTTTCATTTACTTCATGAAATGAAGCAGACTAGGACATGATACATGAAGCACTGACAGATTTACAGTGGTAGCTGAATTTCCATGAACATTCTTCTTCTTTCAGCAGACACAGCTTTGCCCAAAAAACAACCTCAGCAAAGCAATGCTCATCGAGAAGGATTTATTTATATATATAAGAACATGAAAAAAGTTGTGTTTTCTTGTCTCTTTTTTTAAGAAAGCAGACAGCAGGGAAGGCTGACATCCTAGAAGGAGTCCGGTCAAATTCAGGCCAGTGTGCTCTGCCCAGTGTGCTCTGTCTTGGTAGCTGGACAATCCTGTAATGGAAAAACAGTGGTAAATCTCCAGACAAACTACAACTTGAATGTCTGACCAGTGACAGCATTACAAAGACTGAATTCATCTCTACAAGCAGTCTCTGATGATTTCAGAAGAGTAATCCTCAAGCAAAGGCACTAAGAAACATTCCAAGCTCCAAGGATCGGACTGCCATGAAGTCCCAGTGAGCAGCAAGTAGCTCCACATGGGGCAATGTGCTGCAATAAACTGAGATGCAACAAGAAATGGTGACTTTATAGCTGACATGTTGGATTTAATCTCTAGGTTGGTACTGCCAAGAAGACAATGCAATAGCTGGGGCATTGCTGACAGCTCTCTGCAGGGGGGATTAAATCAGTGATCCACCGTGTGGCATGGATATGGCCTAGATGGAAAAGTGGTTCTCTGGCTTGAGTTTGCTGCATCTGGTCACTAGCAGTGTTTTAATGCTTCTCAGACCACATCATCTACTGCAAAAAAAAAGGCTCAGAGTGGGATTCCATCCCATAAGAATGTTCTCATGTTTGGAACAGGCTTTTAAAAGAAAATTTTAAGCCCTCTCTTGAAATGTAATCAAAGCAAGACAAAACAAGGTCATCAAACAATGAAAAACCAAGGGGATTTGTCAGGGCATGACTATCTGAGTACAGTAACAGCCATTAACGAAACCAGGCTACACAAAAGCAGAAACACCCAATCTGAACAAAAATCTGACATAAAGGCTTATTTGTACTATTTTTTTCATTTTTACAAAATAATTTTCAGCATTGCATAGAGAGAGCTCCTAAAAATTCATTTCATTTAAAAGGTTTCTCCATCTCACAGTACCAAGAAATCTGATTTTTATCTTGAAAACACTCCTTGGAAATGTTCTTCTTTCAAATCCTGACTGCCTATTTGGAGAAAAACTGGCATACAAATAAGCCATTTCTGACAGAGGTTCACAAACTTTTTTTCACAGATGTCTTTTAAATATCCTATTTCTAACAATGTTACAAGCTATTTAGAGACCTCAGCTTCTAGAATTGGTAGCCTTCAGTGCGTCATAGAAATTCAGAATATGCTGAGCCAGCAGGCAGTAACATGCCCTGAAAGGACCACTTGATGGGTCAGATCTTGAGAGCTGGGAAGTGTTTGTACATTTCATTCTGCTGCAGCTTTTCAATTGCTGTCAAGAGCAAAGCCCACTTATTTTGTGATGTCTGAACTTTCAGCCATCGTTTGGAAAAAGAAATTATCTCCTATGGGGCAGCAGATGTCAAACAGTAGGTATTTTTGAGATTAACAATTATTTTGTTAATGAAAATAGTCTGTCTCTCTTCTTCCCTGTCCCCTCACACATTTTCAGTGTTGCCTCCTTTTATGATCAGATTTTGACTTCTTAAAGATTTCTTTTGCTGCAGCTAATTGAGAACTGATCTATCTCGTGTTTGCATTGATTAAACAGAGTGGGTAACTCTCCTAATGTAATGGTGACTAACAGACATCTGCCACACTCTATGACTAACATTATTCTGTTTTTATGGGTAGATGTGATTCTATTTCAGAACCCTAAGCAATTCAAATCACCCTATGCAGAAGATATTTTGCCTTTTCAGCCTCTTTTTCTTTCTTTTTTTTTTAACCTTCTGGAGAGAAGTTGAATCCCCTAAAAAATGTGATCAAAAGGGTTACTTTTAACCAACACATAAATGAATCTCTTCGGTTTGATGAAATGCACCAGTCAGTCTAAACTTCCTTTGGCAACCTGTACTGCTTTGCAATGACTACCCATTTCAATAGGATTACAATTGTCTGACAAGTTACTAGCCCCCCCCCCCAAAAAAGGACAAGAGATGATCTCTCTTGAAAAGGTTTAGCATTGATTATTGACAGGTTAGAGTCTATTTAGATAACACAAACCAATGCAGATAGGATACTGTATTTCCTGGCATCTTCAAAAGGGCATATTAGGAAAATGTACTAGAAACCAGAATGCATTTCCACTTAGAAAAAGAAAATTATACGTAGTAGACAACAAAGATAAACAATGTGAGGAACTGGTTTTGGGCACTGTGGCTCATCTGCCTACTCATAGGTTATGTTTTCTGCCTCCAAGAAGAGGTAATCACAATGTTAGTGTATATCTGGGGCCTCTTTTTAATAGTATCTTATACTTTGATGTTATTATTTCAAAATTTAATGGTTTAATAATAATAAAAACATGCAAAATTATTACCTAACCATTATATATCAAATATGTAGTATCAAAGATTAATACCATATTTAACGATTTCACTACTCCTGTGTTGGAAAGGTAAATCTACAAATATGATGCACATATTCTGCAGCTGAAGAATGCTCCAGTTTGAGTTGCAATGGGAAGGTGCTGGTGTAATCTGTGGAGCAAATAGACAGAATATGGCTGTACCCACACACCCAGGAAGGCAGATGGGCAGGAACCTGGCTTGGCAGCTGAGGCATCCTTCCAGAAAAATTTCAAGAAATTGAACTTGGAAATCTGCAGACCGGTGGAGATGAAGCAAAGACAGCCATGGCAAAGCAAATGCTATGCAAGACAGGAAATTAGGCACCTATTGGAATGGGATCCTGTTCTCTAGTCACTTCCTTTATGTGTTGCCACAACACAGCTTCCCCTGATTATGTTTTTACTGAGATAATGAACAAACAACATAAGACCTGAAGTTATAATTTGCAGTTAACAGGGTTGTAGATGGTAGAAATATAGGTATGTTTGCATGTGTGATTTGCATCATAAGGACTAAGCATTTTCTCACAGACGTGACTGTGAGTTGTAGGACCTGAAGTACAAAGTTCCCATCACTAAGTTTGAGCATCAAGCCCTGCAAACTTAATAATCCAGTAGTGTGTTTTAATAGAATTAACTAGCTCAGGAAAGAGCTTCCAGATGGTACCACATTCCAAGTCCCAAGGACTTTCTACATTCAACTCTCATGTTGATCCAAAGCTGAACATGACTAACGCTGTGATGGGGGGACACAGGCTGTTGTAGATCATTGCCTTCAGGACTGCAGCTTTTAACAGTGCTCCCTTGAGGCTCTGCCTTACTGGATCAGGTCTTACTGTGAAGTGTGTGCATGGGGTCAGCCCTTCAAAAAGTGCATTTCGAAACTGTGTGGATTTCAATGGTAAAATAAGTGCAGCATTAGAGCACTCTGATTTTTGAGTGACAGCACAGTTCCGTGCTTCTGGCCTGCTGCACACATAGCTTCTGCATCATGCTCACATCAGAGAACCAGCCAGAGCTTTTGCAGACTGTTGCAGCATACTTTACAGTCCCTCCATAAATCATTGATAAACCAGCTAGTTCTCCATGCATGCATGAGCAACACACCTTATCTTTCCCTTTGGAGCTTAAGTGAGACTTGTTTGTAATACAGCTTTTGCATGCACAAAACATAGTTTCCAAAGGCTCTTAAGCCAAAACCCGAAAGTGTTCATCACTGGGACATTGAAATTTCTCTGCTCAATTTTAAATTTCAGCTCACTCCTGCTTCAGTATTAGAAGTGTCAAAAATCACCTCTCCAATTTATACTATGAGAAAAAAACAATATTTATTCATTTTTCTCTCATGTGAAAACAGCAGCTTGTTTTTTCTGGGAGTTTTGGGTTAACACCATACTTGGGAAATGTTAAATATTAATCCAAGAAATACAGGGTTCAAACACCGTAAAGCAGTCGGAAAACAGAAAGCAAAAAGGAAATACACCTAGGCAAGCATTTTTATTGTATCCAACATTCCATATACTGTAAATACCTGATGAGTTTAAAATAAAAAAGAAATAAATAACCTCATCTGTTATCAATGTCATTTATCAAGTTGTAGGGAGGATGAGAACCTGAAGAGAGCAGTATATTACGCAGGGCAGGATGGTGGCAAATCAATTCTTACTGAGATGCTTTTCCGTGTGCCATGCAGCAAGGCATGTATCAGAAGCCTTTGTGGAAGAGTGCGGAGAGTAATGTAACAGGACCAGATGTGGTCATACAGGTTTCTTCCCATCAAAGTAGGAACATCACATAATGCTGTGCTTGACAATCAGCCTGAACCAGGATCTCTCGCAGGGACAGGACAGCTCCTCCTTGTCTTCTTCTCAGGGACTTCAGAGGAAACAGTCCACAGGCTCCAAGTCATTGGTTTCAGTCTTGATGAAGCCTTTTTTCCAATTTTTCCTGTTCACCAGAGGCAGTACAATAATAAAAAAGGAACTGGAACCTACTGACCTCATGCTGGATGAACAACTCAACTCTGACTCGACTGACTCCTTTTAGGGGGGCATTGAGATGAAAAGCAGTTTGAAATTCAGATTCTGGGCTACACTTTCAGGACAGAGGATTAGAAAAGAATAATTTTGTAACCTGGTTAAATATTATTCCATCTCATTGTATTTGTGTTGTGAAAGGACCAGGCATACACGAGGGCTTAGGTCTACAAACCCTGTGAAATCAATAGGAAGTGAGGAAGCTTAGGTAGGAGACAGAAATGTCAATATTCTGTTGGACCTTGGACAGGGTTTGATAGTGTAAAATGTGGTGCAAGATGGCAAAAGACCCTTCCTCAAAGAGGTAACTATGAAGAATAAATTACTAAGAAGCGAGAAATACAGAAAATCCCACTATCACAGTCTTAACCTTAAAGATCAGCAGGGTCAGAAGGAGTGTAACAGAAGGCACATTTGGTGTTGCAGTAAAACCAGAAAACTTTAAAGAAAAGAAACCCAAACCTTTTCTCTGTAAGCAAATTAAAAGTGGATCCACAGGTTGCCATGGCTACGAAAGTCCATTTACTCTAGCAGTGTTTTCTAGCAGCTAAACACAAGTTTAGGTGATTAAGGAGAAAACGCAGCTATGTTTATAACATTCCATTAGGTTTATGTGATTAGATCTTTCAACTGCAAACCACCACTGACAACTACTTTCTCGACTGTTCATAAAAAACCCAGCAGACTGAGGAAAGCATTTTTAGAAGGGTCATATCTCTGTGCCTCTGCAACCATTTGGGATCAAATTACTTACTAGCGTGTCACACGTGGCAATTTTGGGTTACAGTAGTCTAATCAGCAGTTTCTGAGGGGAACACATGAAGAGCTATGTCTTAGGTTACAAGCCAAGGCAAAACGTTTGGCACCCAGCCCTGTATGGGAGCCTCTATAGTCCTGTCTCAGAAAAGTGATCTTATCTTCTCATGCATGCAGAATTTCTCTGCTTGTAGGACAGGCAGAAGAGGGATTTGCCTTTGTATAGACTAAGTTGAAAGAGGAGAAGGTTTCACCAACAAAAATTGCAATTGTATGTGTGACATGAGACTCCATCATTAGAAAGTCCTATTGGATCAGCAGATGAAAGGATCAGCACTGCCTCTCTATGTCAGTGCAGTGGTCTCTCCCAGAGTGCTTGTGTCCTCCAGCACTCACTTAAAAAATCGAAAACTGAACTTCTTACATCTGACGTGTGCATCACACAGCTGTGGTGTGAACCTGATTTTAGTGTAAAACTTTCTAGAGTTGGGAAAAATTGTCTTTGCTGCAACCAGCTGCTAGAGAAGGCTGTGTGGGTTTCTTCAGTCTCTGGACTGCTCCTGTGTATACTTTTGCTGGGAGTCCATTCTGATTAGTCTTCTTTTTCTGTCCTGGACTTCAGAGCAGTCCTTCCAGCTGTTTTGTTTTACAGAAAAAATCAGCAAATTTAAAGACATTTGAGAGTCCATCGGCACTTCCATGGAATCTAAATGCCGAGGTGAATTATACATCACATGGATAGACCCCTTCATCCTTCCACAAATCAGAAGTTTATTTCAATGGGCTTTTGTGTTTGCTGAAGGATGCACAGAAGATAAATTCTTTTCTCTGGATTTAGCTATTTGCACTACATAGAAGGTCAAAGTTTTAATGAAGTCATTGCAATTTAAAAATACCTGAGTAAAACATAAGATTAGTCTCTTAAATACCTACATGGTTCAGATTTTATAATTTTCCATGTTGTGCTGGAGTCCTTGAGAATCATGAGAAGGACATCAACCTTCCATTTTTAAAGACAGAAAGATTCATTGTTAGAAAACTTGTTAAACCTGTAGCACTAACAGATCTTCAGATCAACCTACATGGAAAGTTCACATCAAAAGCAAATAATATACTGACTCCCCCTCCCAGTTGCATATGATTGGTCCACAGAACCTGATTACTGTTTATTTTGAGAGTGTTGATGTGAAAGGGTGGGCTCTATAGCTGTTGATGCTGCTGGCAAGAAGGGAGGCAGGCACTGTCATCTTAATGAGTGTTTGTACAGTAACCAGCACAGCGGGGTGCCCAATAGCAAAAATAATAAGCCTTGATCAGAGATTTCAAACATTCCTGTAACATCAGACAGGCTGTTCTGACTGCTGCACAACTGGGGGCTTCAGCAGCTGTATGAAATCCCTAGATGATAATTCTGAATCATGTTTAACTAACCCAGCTCGGGCACGGGTGTTTTCACTTCTCTCATTTTACTTGTGCCACGATATAGCTTTTAAATCAGTGGCAATCTTGGAAGAATGGTTACTTCACACTGTACTTGCTTGAAAAGCCAAACCACACACTGCGGGTGCTCACGACCTGCAGAGTGCTGGGTGGGCAGGAGTAAGTGTGTCACCGCAGGCCGATGCAAAGTCTCCGCGGAGCCCAGGCGGGGTGCCAGGCCCAGCAGCCAGCAAGCACCTAGTGACAGGTGTCCCACAGCTCTGTGGGTGCTCCAGCACCCTGCTCACTTTCCTTCAGGGGCAGCCCCGGCGCTGGAGCTCTGTGCCCTGTTTTGGGGCACTGATGCAAGGTCCTCCGCTGCTCACGCTCTCCTGCATGACGGTTCGCGTGGCGCCGGAGTCGCCGTCGGGTCTCAGACCCACCGGGTCAGCACCTCCGCGCCTTTCTGCTCCCAGCCCTGGGCAGCCCTTCAGCCCCTCCCCGGGCAGCGGGAGTTACTGACGGACCCGCAGGCACCGCGGCCAGCGCTCCCGCCTCTGCCCTGCGCGGCTGCAGCACCGCGGCGGCGGA
>WEKX01015162.1:10206-102165 GCA_013390025.1 Pitta sordida | reverse complement strand
AATCTTGGCACCTTGAAGAGGTTTAAGCAAATATTTAAAGTAGGTTTTAGTATTTTCTTTTCCCAAGAGCATGAGCAGGTAGATGGGAACACAACATTTCAGCAGCAAATAAGTTGGAGGAAGAGCTCTTGGGTCAAGCTGAGCCATAAAAGAGGGTGATATACATGGTACCACCTAACAGTGGTGGTGATCTTGATTCAGGTCCTGAATAGAATCTGAAGGCTTTAGTCTTGCTAGGTTGATGTCAATACTTACAGACTGTAGAGGAAGAAAAGTATGAAAGCTACTTAGTCACTTCTGGCAGGTTCTGCTTCAGAATTATCTGGGCCGAATTCTCTGACCATAAGTCGATAAAGAGATGCAGATTGTTCTTGCTTATTTATGTCATCAGAGGACTTAGCTGCTTTTGTCAATCATAACTATGGAAAATACCAGGAAAAAATGCATATCTTTTCTTGCATTCTATTTAGAAATTACTTATAATGACAGTATGATGACACTTCCAGAAGATATGGTAAATACGTCACAAAGATATATGCTACTATTTTGCAGAGCTTTTATAGGATAACTTAAAGGCCTGAAGCTTTGCTAAATTAGTGAATTATCGAAAGGCTTAGTATCTTATAGATGTTACAAAACCTAGATATGCTTTTCAAGAAGCTGTACTGATTTTAGACCATGTTTTCCTGCTTCCACCATGACTGAAGTGAACAAAGTACATGACAGCCTTATTGATTCTAAAATTCAGTGCAACTTATTTTTCTGTGTTCCTTTTCTTCTTTTGCTCATACCTCTGCCATTAAACAGGCATTTGGGGAATAACCTAGTGTTAAGATAAACTGCACAGGAAAACCCCAGCCTGTTCTTCTCTGCTTCTGTAAAGAGAATATGTTTTGGTCGGTACTTGATATGAAAGTCTGTAAGCACTGCAAATCAACATCTTCTCCATAGACATCATCTAGCCTTTTACAGAGAAAAAGCATATTTAATCCTAGATCTGTTATTGCATAAAATGAGTCTTTTCTCCTTGCAGCTTTTGATGAGGTCATCTAAAAGAAGCAGAACAGCTCTTTCGGGTACTCATATCAACACTCCAGAAACAGTACAGCAAACAATTTCCTTGTCTCCGTACCTTTAAGTCAACCTAGAGCCTCTCTGCTGAGTCTAATGAGGACACTGACAGTGGAGTTGATACACTGACATGGTATAGACTGCTAGGTCACTGGATGTTGACTTGGATGCCACAGACTTAAAAGAAGCTGGAAATGTTTCTTAGGTGTGCTTGTTCATGTAGGTGTTTCGTTTCCCTCCTGTGCTCCAGCTTCTAAAATTTTGGAGTAGATGGATTTAGCAGCTTGGAAATACAAGGTACTTCCCAAGGGGAAGGTAATCGTGGATATAATTACACGTCCTAACTAGAGGTCAGTGGAGAATAATCACTGAAATACCTCATTCTTCTGAGTACTGCCAAAAATTGAGCTTGTTATTAGAAAACAGAACAGATGGACTCAAAAGGAATGCATGGCTAAGACAAATGCATGTGAATACTGTCACTTGACATCTCACTTCCTTGTGGCAAGGCATCCTTTTTAGGAGCTTATCCAAGCTCTCACTTCATATTCCTTAAAGAACAGGATGTCAGTAAGTCACTGGCTCTATCTGAAAATGAGTGAACACATAGCTGAGTAGGTCTTTTAAAAATAAAGCCAGAGATCCTTGATTGAGAGATTACAGGGAAATAGGCTTGAAAAGTTCCCTACCTTTTTTTGGCTCTCTATAAAATACTCCTGGATTATCTCCTGATTTTCTGTGAAAACAGCTATGTACTATAAATGTCATATGATAGAAAATACGCTTTTGATTCTGCTTTCTTGGATAACATGAGGGATTCATATGACCTGGATTGACAAATTATACTTTCTGTTAAGAGGGACAAAGAACAAAACCAAGCAAATTGTATTCAGCAAGCAATACAAAGCTGTAACTGTGCAACTCCAAATTGGGCAAGCTGAAATGTAGTTGATGAAGCACAGTGTAAGGATGCAAAAATCCTGTCAGAGGGGATAAACAGGAGACACAGAAGCAAAGAATATTGTGTATGTCTGTATGGATGGGAGGAATTAGCTGTGCGTTGGACAGGAAGATTACTGGACTGACATAAAAGATGAAGTGAGCCCATCAGTGGGCACAAATGGAAGTGTTATTTCTAGTGAAGAAAAAGCAGAAAAAAGATTTAAAGCAGCTGCTGTTATAACTGTGATTCATTTCTGATTACATATGGCAGGGAGGTGGGTGTACATGAAAGATTAAATTGAATAAAAAAATGAGAATATATTTCTCAAGTTACTTATGAAATTCACTGTTGCGGAAAGTCTGACTATCCAGCGTGTATAGTAATCTCTGCTTTTTTTGAAAGGTAGATGCTGGCTAACTTCCCAGTGGGTACCACTTGTAGGTATGCAGTCCAGGGTTATCATGTAGCTGTGAGTATGAAGGGGGATGGTGATGCCTCCACTTCCCTGGGCAGTCTGTTCCAATGCTTTTCAAGACTTTCCATGAAAAAAATTTTCCTAACCATAAACTTCCACAGTACAACTTGAGGTCATTTCCTCTCATCCTATCAATTTGTACCTGGGAGAAGAGGCCAACACCCACCTTGCTACAAACTCCTTCCAAGTAGCAGTAGAGAGTGATAAGGTCTCCTGAGCCTTCTTTTCTCCTGGCTCAATGATTCCAGCTCCCTCCTTAGAAGACTTGTGCTCCAGACCCGTCACCTGCTCCATTGCCCTCTCTGGACCTACTCCACTACCTCAGTGTCTTTCTTGGGGCCCAGAACTGAACACAGCATTTGAGGTGTGGCCTCACCAGTGTTGAGTACAGGAGTAATCCCTGGTACTTCTTGCTACACTATTCCTAATACAGGCCAGGATGCCATTGGCCTTCTTGGCCAGCTGGGCACACTGCTGGCTCATGTTCTGGTAGCTGTCAATAGTCCCCTCCACCCTGGTTCTTTTCCACCAGGCAGCTTTCCAGGCACTCTGGGTTTGTTGTGACTCAAATGCAGGACCCAGCACTTGGCCTTGCTGAACGTCACATAACTGCCCTTAGCCTATGGATTGTGTACCAGATCCCTCTGCAGAACCTTCCTACCCTCCAGGAGATCAGCATTCCGACCCAGCTTGGTGCCATCTGTGAACTTGCTGCGGGTGCCCTCACTCCCTCATCCAAATTGTTGATAAAGATATTAAACAGGTCCCACTACTGAGGCCTGGGGAATCCCACTTGTGACTGGCTGCCAGCTGGGTGTAAGTCCATTCACCACACTCTCTGGGTTCAATCATCCAGCTAGTTTTCTGCCTGGCAAAAAGTATACCCATTGAAGCATGGAAAACCAGGTTTTCCAAGAGGATGCTGTGGGAAACAGTTAGAAAGGTTTTACTAAAGTCTAGGAAGATGATATCCACACCCTTTCTCTCATCCACTAGGCAGGTCACCTTGTCACAGGAGATCGGGTTGGTCAAGCAGGACCTGCTTTTGATAAAGCCATATGGCTTTCAGTGTTTGAGATGAGGATCTAGTTTTATTTATTCTGCCCCAGTACAGGGTAAACAGATCAACTGGATTGCAAGGCAAGAAGATGCCAACGCTCCCCAGGGAGCGGGGTGGAGGTTCATAAACCTCTTGCTTCAGCAGATGAACCACATTTGGTTTGGGGCAACAGATACCCAAAATTATCTTGATAAATACAAAATGCTCTTACTTTTTTTCCCCCCCTGGTTATGGTGTATTATGGACATAAATACATATGTGGAAATAAATTCTTATTTAGCCATTCAAGGGGCTTCTAGCTTGCTGGACTGTATTCCTGAACAGGATCACTGAGACAACCTTAAACCTTCTCTCACTTTTCGGCCATCATAGTTACTCCTTATTTAATAAACTTGTCCCTTTACCTAGTATTGGTTGATTTGAGATGAAGCAAAATACCATTTGAAGGTTTATTCTTGCAAGATCTTTGTGAATTCTCTCTTGTCACTAGCTTTCAATTAAAAGAAATTAAGCAGTAAGGCTGGGAGTGCAATTGAGTGATCTGTAGCTATTTTCATGGTACTGACACTGTTGCAAATAGTTTCAATCCTTTCTTTTAAGGCTAAAGAAGGGAGGTGGCTTTAAGCATATCACAAACTTTCCGAGTTGGGAAGAGTCATGAGGTTTGGAGTAAATGATGTTCAGCTCTTTCCATTTGCTGGGGTTGTAGTTGATGAATAAAAAATGACCTCTCAAAAAAAGCCTTTCTTCACCTCCTTCCGTGCCACTGGGTAATGACTCACACTTGAACTGACATCAGAGATGGTCTAAACCAGTTTGTCAAATCCCTAGAGCAGCCCTGTCATTGGGCCCTGTGAGGTGTGTGGCTTCCCTATGGGTTGGGTGTTATGGGGGCTCCCCTGGGGGGTCTGTCAGAGCAGGCTGGACAGCCAGGGTCCATGCTACCACCCCTGCCGGGACAGTTGCAGCTGAGGGCACTGAGGCAACCTCAGGCATTGGCTTGGCTGGGCCCATGGCTGGGCAGGGCTGTGCAAAAGTGGAGCCTGGCCCGGCTGGGGTGGGAGGCTGATATGGGGACCTGGGTCAGGAGAGCCAGACTGGGACAGTCAGGCAAGCTGATGACCCTCAGGTACTGGCAGCAGCTCCTTGAAACAAACTCTTTGGTAAAAGCCATTATTTTCTGTAATGTCTTTTCCACAAACAAGGTGTTCAGAAGGAATTTGGCAGTGCTCAGTGGGGCTGTTCTTCCAACCTACTTCCCAATGGCTCTGGGTTCCTGTACCCTGTCTGTACAGCCCAGGCTCTTGGTAGCTAGCCCTCCCCATAGCCTTGGAGACCCTGACTGCTGCCTCAGGGCAACTGGGAGACAGTGCTGTCTTCTCGTTTCCTTTCTGTTTCATTGGTGTCCTGCAAGTTCATTTTGGTACAAATTACCTTTGGTGTTTATTTCTCATGTATGAAACAAAGTACCAGCTTGTGGTAGTTGTGGTGTATGGAGCAGTTGTACATAATTAGGAGCTAGCTGAGGCTCACAGAGCCCCACCGTGGTCACTGCGTTCACTGACAGACTACTGCCTTGTTTTCTATACTAAATTAGAGGCAAATTTTTGAGGCAGGAGCTGTATCTGTAGTACAAGCTCTGAGTTTTGTGTTGTGCTTTGCTTTACACTACATCTGTTGCAACAAACCTTGTGGGGATTAAAATACATAGTGGGGAGAAGCAGGCAGATGCAAAAACATCTGATTGAATAAATATCGTTCAGTCCCTATCAGGTATTCTCACTAAAATTGTCATTACTGCAAATGCTGTTTGTCTCTGTTTGAATTGGATAGGTCTAGCCTAGAATCTCAAAAAATGTGTCACATAAAGATCTGGGAAAAGCTTAAATGTTGTAATGGAAAAAAAATATTTAATGAGAATTTGAAAGTGGATTCCTGAATGGAGCTGAACTTGACTGATTTTGTTTACCAAATATTTAGGTAACACGAAGTTGAAAGTGACTCCATGTACACTGGAGAAGCTGGGAACTTCCAAGGTTCTTGACAGCCTGGAATAACCTGGGGTAGGGGACAGGAGAATATGGTGCAAGAGGGAAATTCTTAGTATGAAGGCAGTAGTGACTAACAGCAGAAGTGGAAAATGGAGGGGAGGAACTGTCTAGGAGAGAAGGGAACTGGAGTTGAAACTGAACGCCAAACAAATGTGACTCAGTGTCATGTTGCTGTGAAAAGGCAAACATCCTTTTTAGGTGTACGAGGCAGAGTGTATAAGACTTGAAATGAGACTGGTTTGCCATTTAGGAGAGAGAGTGTTTGGGTCACCAGCCCAGGTGAGAAGCACATGGTTAAATGCGAAGAGAAAGGACTGAGAAGAAAATCTAGGCTGCCTTTTAGTATTCAGGTTTTAAGCTAAGGGGCTGCATGGATAAGTGTGGGCTGTTATAGGAAAGGGAATTATCTGCCTTACTTTCTCTGAAAACTGATTATAAGAAATAATGGGTATAAATTAATGGATAATTAAATCAGACATGATAGAAACTCTCAGACAGTGCTGTGCTGCAGAAGATGAGATGTGTCACTGAAAACCTAAGAACAAGTGTCATTAACCTGTTGTACCTACATAGTGTAATAGACTGACACCCAGTATGTGTGCTGAATGGGGATAGAGACCTTGGACTGAAGGACTTCCTGAGGTCCCTTCCAGCACTCTTTGCCTTTGTTTTAAATTGGTTAATATAACTGCAAACACTAGGGAAGCTGCTTTAGTGGCAAGTTGTATGTTGTGGTGTTACAGCTTGTGAGAAAGAGCTTTGTGTTCACAGCAGGCCACCCGATCTGTGACGGTGAATCTCCCTTCTTTGCCACAGTAAAGGGGCACAGGCACACATGGTAGTTGCTTAGGGTATTGTTCTCTTCCTCACTTCTATAGTAATGAGTTCTTTGTCTATGAGTCTCTCATATCTCTTGTTCTGAGACTTGTTCTGAGTCTCCTTCTTTATAAAGCACTAATCTTCTTATGCTAGGGATGCCTGATATGACACTATCCAGATACTAGTGAGATTAGCAGTGCTACATCATAGAGGCAGTTACTGCATCCAGTGTTGCCTAGGTTTGTACGTGCCTTTGTTCATAACACTTTTTTTGGTGTATAAAGAGTTTCCTTGCAACTGAATCCCAACACAAACCCCTGTAGACCATGGATGGATACCGGGAGGAAGAGAGGATGGATACAGGAAGGAAAAGAAGTGGAAAAGGCCCAGCTAAATTCTAGTCCAGACACCTGCAATGACTGATGACCATGTAACTGATGTCTTAGCAAGAAAGGACAGCAGAACATCTACTCTGTGTTTCTTCAGTTCATGGGCTGGGTGTCAGAAGGTTGTTTGTTCATTTCTTTGTGAGCATTGCAAAATTACTTCATCTTCAAAGACTACTATTGGCACTTAGGTCTTCTTTTGTCCTAATATTTACCTCAAGTATCTTTAAAGACATTTCATGTTTGGTTTGCTGCGGGTTTTTTGGTTTGGTTTGGTTTTGGTTGGTTTTTGTCTGTGTGTATGAGGAGGGGGTTTGTTTTAGTTTTGGTGGGGAGTTTTGGGTTTTTTTGTTTGTTTGGGGTGTTTGTTTTGTTGAGGGGTTGTTGGCTTTTGTTTGGAATTTTTGGTTTTGTTTTTTTTCATTTTTCATTTTCGCCCCTAGGTTAAAGATAAGAGAGTAACAGGTTTCTTCACAATATTGCCTTGCAAGAATACACCCCTACTTCTAGTACTAGTTCTCTGCCTTTTTCAGTTTAGGATCAACTCTTTGTTGACCAATTGCACAGGTTGCCATGTAAGATCTTACAGTTCCTTATTCAAAGGCACTAATGTGTCAGTATCTCCACTAAAGATAACTAATAATCTACTTAGATAACTAAAGATAACTAATAATCTACCTAGAAAAACACTGTTTTAGAAGTGAGTTGTGTATTGCTTTTCTGCAGAATAAGAGGTTGTGACTGATTTGAGCAGACAGTTAGAGAAAAAGCTTTCAATATTGGTTTGTGAGATCTGTTTTGGCCAACAAATCCAGATACCAACTAGGAGGATGATCAGCCCAGTATTCCATTTTTTGAGCATATACTTGGTTTTGAGCGTATACTTTGTTCTAGTTCCATATCCTGGTAAAAAATGAAATACATAATACCTTTTCCAAAGTCACCAACCTTTTACCCAACAACTCCTTTCTCAGTCAAGGATCTGGATAAACAGGAGACATTAAGACTCTTACTCATCTCTTCCTGCTGCCTGTTAACAAATGTCTAGCTAGAACAGATAAATTCAACTTTGCTGTAAGTCATTATCTCAGCAACTTACCCACTAAAAATGATTTTAAGGTGACCTGTCTATGATATCTTTTGATATCTTTGATTAGTCTTTCCTCCCAAATCTATTCAGTCTTTGAGTAGTACTGGGATCAGAATAACAAGTTAAAGTCACCAAGGGTCTTATTCCCCTTTCAAAGTCTTTGTTTTTCTAGTTTAACATGTTACTTTGAACATGGATTCTTTTAAGTTCTTGCTGGGTCTCCCAAGTATTTGAGGATTAGAAACAAAAATATATACTATATATATATACTTTGGATTTTGGTTTTTTGTTTTTTTCTCTGACACGGGTCTTGCAGCTTCTGATGTCCTGTTCCCAGACTCATGAAACTTACTTTCTTATAAACCACATTAATTGCCTTGAACACAAAGCTAAAATTCTTGCTCTAGCAGTTGAAACATGCTTAAGTTATCATGAAACTCTGTGTCATGAAAATTGCTCTGGCTTCACTTCCTCCTTCTTTCCCTTCATCCCCCTTTTATTTGTCAAAGATTTGGATCTTTGTGTACAAGACATGGCTGTTTCTGGTTAAGAGGGGTGTGAGTACAGACAGAAATACCTAAAGTTAATCCCACTAGACTTGAGTAAATTCAAAACACACTGAGCTATGTTTAGTGCAAATAGTAGAGCAAGCACCTACCTGCTTTCTGGAACAGATGGTAGGTGTGAAATATTCAGCTATGGATATTTTTGAATTGGTGCTGTCAAAGTGGATACTCAGTATGAAATGGTTCTAGAAATATGAAATGGCCTCAACAGTGTTTTAATGCTGTTGCTGAGATTGTAACAGTTTTTAACTCTCTTTTTTTTGGGCAGCTGGCTATCTCTCCCTGAATCAATGCAAATAAACTAAGTGAACTAAATTTCTTTCTAAAAGGAGACATTTGTGTTGTATGCTGAAACAGAAACATGTGATAACATTCTATGGGCAAATATTGCAGTTGAGTGAGAGAGATGTTAAAATAAAAACTGTGCATTCTCTTCAGGCCTTTTGCTGAAAGGTTGACTTAGAGGGTCTGAGTATTGACCCGGAGCAGTTTGACGTCGAGCAGTGCACTGCCAATTGTTCTAAGCTTTCTTCCTGAGATAAAAAGGAGATGAGATTCTTTATTTTTAAGCTGAAATGGGCAACAAAAGGGAGAATCCTTCAGCACAATGCTTTAATCAGAAAAGGAGCAAGAAATCAGTGTAACAAAAGCTGTTCTAAACTTTACTTCCAAGCTTTCAGTTCCTACTGAATCCTTTTAATCTGTATTATAACCTCTTTCTAACCTGCGCTTTTCTGCTACAGCATCTAGTTTCTCTAATTGTGTTTTGCTTCCTAAAATCTTCTGATGTCGTAAATGAACATTTTTCTTATGTATTAATATAGATCTGTCAATACTTCACATTTTAACACCATGTTCTCAGTCATTATAAATTTTTTTTTTTTGTTCTTCTGGAATCTGCTGGACACCAACTCTCCACTGTTCCTGTTAAATTTGCTGGCAGTCAGGGGCAGGGTTTCATCAAATTTTGCTGCTTAATAAGCCAAGCTTTTTGCAATTTTGTTCTGCCCCATGGGCCCAAGTCCATTCCTGTGGGAAGAGAAGGTAAAGGTCTTCCAGATATTAAGTTCTCACCTAGCTTATGCGAAAATAGCTGATAGGGGTGACAGCCTTTTGAACTGCCCTTGCTGAAAGATAGCTTGCTGCAGTTCAATCCTTATTAGACAGCACATTTGTAGTGAGAAGAGCCTGTGGGCTCCAATAGCATTTCCTGTGATGAAAAAGCTAGTTGATGTTGAGAAGCAAGGTCATGTGAAACCAGACTCTGCCTGTTCTTGCCTTCATAGTGTCACATAAAGGTGACAGGTGGTACGTACTTCTAGCGTACCAAAACTGTGGCCACACTGCTGACCACGCCGCTCACCCACTCCTCTACAGCTGATGTTTCAGATCTGCTTTTGTGGGAGATGCTGTCACACCCACTGTAACATGAAACTGAGCACTGTAAAGCTGGAAGGAGTACAATATGCAGCCCAACAAAATTTGAGTTGAGATCTGAAAGTTATGTTTATCTATGGGTTTGGTTATCCCATGATTATTCAATCTTCTTTTTGGATGGATGTTGCACTTCATGGGTGTCAGCTGTCCCTGCAGAGGGTTTTGAGTCAGCATTTTACTGGGTCTGAGTTGTGAATGAATCTGTGCTCCTGCTGCATAGTAGAAGAGTAGAAGTTTAGAGGCTAATGCACCGAGATATGAGCCCAATTCTTTACAGCAAACATTTAAGGAATGTTCTCTCTTCTTCCTCACCTGCATTGGTGGGAGTGGGGATTGGGACTCCTGTGTCTAGTTCTTCCCTTGCTTTGCACAGTGTACCCTGGAGTTCCTTCTTCCTCAGACACTGGTTCTAGAGGCAGGGAAATGTGGCCAAAACAAAGTGATAATCTCTATAAAGAAAATGTTTATTTGAGCAGTTTTAGTGTGGCTGTTGCTTTTCCTCTTTGAGACTCGCTGAACTCTCTGTTCTGCATACTAGTGGAGCTTGAACGCATCCTAAAGAAAAGAGAGGCACAAATACATTTTAAGTTTTGCTTTCTCTGTCTACTGGTGTAGACGGCCATTGTAAGTTGCCTTGTCTGTAATTTAGAAGAGGGAGGGAGAAAGTAAGCAAGCTTTTCAACTGAAGTAAAAGTATTAGTTTTTTTCAAAGCAAAGTCTTGAAGTACATCTCTTGCTGTGTCTTCAAGGACTCTGTACTGTACTTGCCACTACCCATTCTTTTGCAGTAATGTATTTCTGGTTTTTTCTATGGACTCCATCACTTTGTTTGGAGCAACCCTGGACTAGAAGAAATACGTTTAATCCCACTTCATAAACATTCACTTCAGTATAGTATTGGACTGATGCCTAAGAATTATTTGATCACTGTAGCTTAAGGTTAAGTATCTTCCTCAAGTGCTTTCTGCTGGGCTGGAGCTGACAAGACCATAGAAGAAATTACTGTTGTTAGGCCTAGTACTGTTTGATATCTTTATTGATGACATGGATGGGGGCATTGAATCCACCATTAGCTAGTTTGCAGATGATACCAAGTTGGGGGCAAATGTTGAACTGCCAGAGGGTAGAAGGGCCCTTTAGAGGGACCTTGACAGACTAGAGAGATGGGCAGACTCCAACAGTGTGATATTTAACAAGTCCAAGTGCCAGGTTCTTCACTTCGGACACAACAACCCCATGCATCGCTATTGGCTGGGGGATGAGTGGCTGAAGAGTGGTGAAATGGAGAGNGATGATCCTTGTGGGTGCCTTCCAGCTCAGAATGTTCTGTGATTATGTAACTCTGAAACTGTAGTCTCAAAAATTCCTTAAAGGACACCCCTTTGGATGTTTATTGGAAGTACAACCTGCTTGTTTTATATTTCTACAACAGTAGAAAGTTTAGTATCAGATCTGAGTGGTAGAAACTAACATTAAGTTCCATGATCAAAAGGAAAAATCCATGTTTCATGAAGAATATGATTTTCAATTTGCTTGCCAACGTTTGCAAAGATTGACCAGAATCCATTGAGTCATAGCTGTAAGGCCCAGAAAGGAGGACAACGGGGCTGCAGGATGGACTTGAGAGCATTTTTGCAGGAAAAATACATTCACTTCTTTTCCTACCACTCTGCATATTGAAGCCTCAGTCTTGCTTTAAGATTAATAATTTGCATGGCTGACTGCAAAATAAGTGTGTGCTCTGGAAAACTATTTCCACTGGAGAGAAACACAAGGCTGTTACACATCCTTTTGATTTGTGAGTGATGCAAATTAAAATCCAAAGGTGAGCGTTGAGGGATGTTAATATAGTACATTATTCTTTGGATCCAGAGGAGCATATAAGCCTGTGCTTGCATAAATGCGTAGGTAGTGCTACTTTAGGGATAGAGTATAGGGACATGAAAACTATTGTACCAACATGGAAGTACCTGTGAGTGATACCATGACTTTCCTCTTCTTAAAAGATGACAGATTTCTCGCTGGACAAAGGGAAGTGACTCCTTTTTATACTGGTATAAAACCTACAGGTGGATCAGCTGAAGCTTATGGGATTTGAGCACACATTCAGCTCCCTGCTAAAATGAGAGTGAACTATATCTGCTAAGCTGCTTTAGTCCTGAATGCAATTACTGAAGAACTCTAATACAGTGTTGTCCAAACATTTTTGATCATTCACTCAATGTTTTTTCAGCAGGTACCCTCAATCTATGTATATTTGTTTATTTATACATTGTATACATGCACTATTGTACTAATGTACTATCTACATTATAAAGCATCCACAAAACTAGAAATAAACTCAGGATAAGATAAAGGTGAAATAAACACTATTTAATTTACCTATTTTGTATCTGTTAACAATAAAGAAAAAGATTTTCTTCCTGCACTCCAGTAGATTGTCTTGTGCAGCACACCATGTTGGAAACCACTGTGCTAGGACCTATGAAAAGCTCTTGATACAAAAATCACCTATGGCCAAGCAGACAGTGCCTAGCAAGTGGGATTGTGGTCATTTGTTTCCAACTCTGCCAGACTGCTTCAGTCCAGGCCCTGAAAGAGAATTTCTGTAAAGTGGTTTGAATCTCTCTGCCAGGGGTGCTGCCAGACCCCGGCGTAACTGTGTTGAAAAGCAGTGTATTCACCTGCTTTCTCTGTCTTCCTTCTCCTCCCCAAATAAATAACATTCTGGCTTCCCTAGCGGGCTTGGGATTTTGATCACACAAGGTTATAAAATCTCCAGGCCCAGCTTTGCTTATAATTGTAAGGCTTTTTTTTTTTTCCCCAATAAAATATCAGTGGGGTTTATAGCATTTTAGACCTAGTAGAATCTGGCCCTTAAGGAAGGAATGTAATAAATCCTTGTTGCAGAAGGTAAAATGCTACCTATTCAGGGCCAATTACTGTGAGCAGGAAAGGAATTGTTTCAGAGATGATGGAAGAAACTGAGGGGGTTGAAGGAGATGCAGCAGACCTCTTACTTTTCTTAATGTTGTTTTATGAAGCAGTCAACATAAATAAAGAGAGAAATGTTGTTGAAATGAGAGCTTTGTGAACATAGCAGCAAGTGCCCAAGGAACTGTTAGGGCCATGTAAAGGGACAAATCTGTCTATAATGTAAACCAACTTCAGCAGTAAGGTCCAAAAGGCCTGGTGTGGGAGGCTCCCTATGGAGATGTGTATTCTTCTTCTGTATTTGCCTTCCTATTTCTACCTGTAGAGCCAAGAGAGCAGTGAGAGACTTAGCAATGAAAACTTGAGGATCTCACATACTCCTTTCCCTGAGGGATTCTATACTCAAAGAAAACAAAACAGAAAATGAAAGAAGGTTTGAAAAGAGATGCAATACTGTTATCCTGGCTGGAGCAGCAGTATACGCTGATCTTTCCCAGAAGGCAAGTAGACACCAGGGTTTCTGCTGGATGAACAGTGGTTAAGGCATTGTCTCAGTGAGGCATGAAGGGAGATCTCAGCTTTCTTTGAAACACGGTGGTAAAGAGGCAGAGATGCTTAGATGTCAATAGCAGCAAAAGGAAAAGGAATTTTGCCATGTGAGAACAGTGACTTGTTTAAATAACCCTCAATTATTACATGAGTAGAGGCTGTGCGACATCTAGAGAGTTGAACTTTCCATGTAGAAAATGTTATGGTGCTGGATAAATATTGATGTGCTCCACACAGATGTTGAGCATTTCATTGTCAACAGGGACTCACCAAGGCAAGAAAGGGGACTTGCAAGAGCAGCTACTATGTGAATTTTCACATCTGCTGTGTAATTAAATTGATTCTGGTAGCCTGGCTGACTGGGCTATACAGAAGATAACATTTCTAACTTTATCACTTACAGAAGTATGTATGTGACCCTAGTGATGTTTTAGGTTTAAGCCCTTAGATTTGAATCCATGCTTTAAGATTTTGAGCACTTCTCCCATCATGTTGAGAATGATCAAGGGGATGTAGGTGTGGCATGCTTGTACCTGTGGATTGTAGGAGAAGAGTCAGGGAATACAAATTTCAAATTTCATTTAATATTACAGTCTCAAAAATGAGACAGCAGCAGCAGAACTCCTTCCCCGGTAGTTACGGCATTTGATCTGTGCTTACCTGCTAATTAGATATTCCTTGACAGAAAGAGTTTAATTGAAAAATGGTTTATGAAGGTGTGGCTGTAAATGACAATACTATGTCAGTGCTTGGGAGCAAGCGACAGAAACGGAGCAGGAACCAGAGGGGGTTGGGACATATAATTCTTGTCTCTGAGCAGCCACAGGCTAATCAGGCACAGGTACAGGACTTTATTCTGTGACTTACAACTGAATATCACACAGATGGACACACTTGTAACCAATGCTGGCCCAGTTGCCCCCCTGTGCTATGTGACAGCCATTCCTTGTCTCAGAACATGTGACCTTAGAAACAGCAGTTGTAGACTTGAAAAATTCCTACTAACATAAGCCTCATCTCATCACTTCACTGAAATGCCAATGGAATGGGAAGCTTTGAGGTATGGCAATGTCTAAAAAATGCAGGCAGAGGGGTGGGGAGAGCAGCAGACAAGTGGAGCCTGAGGAAGGTCAGGGTCAGATAACAGCAAGCAGCTGTGAAGGGTGAGAATGTGCAGAATGGAGCAACAAAAAGCAAGGCACAGGTCTCGGTGCCAGCCTGAGACGTGATAAGGCAAAAAAACAGATTATATGATTAGCTGGAGATAGTAGAGCTTATCAGTCACAGAGTAAAATGTCCAGGGAGGCTGACTCCCAGTTCCTGAACTCAGGAAATATTTTCTATAGCTGATGAGCAGGCAGTTTGGAAGGGAAGCTCCACTTCTGCCTGAGCAGCAGTCAAAATTCACAGCTCTTACTTGAGAGAACTTTTACATTTATTTGGCACTGCATAAATACCCTCCATCATATCATGAAATCATAAACCACCCTGAAAACAGGAGCATATATCTTTTCACTTTAAGAAAATCAATCTTTAAGTAGATAAAAACATGCAGGGTAGGACATGGGGACAGGATTTACAGAGCAAAAAACATACTGTTAACTTCATTATTACTATGTTAGTAAAACTTTACCTTTAAACATGGGATTGACTCTGTCTATGGCCCCTAATCGATCAATGTATTTTATTCGAGGCAGATTTTCTCTATTTGTGGAGGATCTAGCTCTGGTATAGTCATCCAAAGATCTATTCCAAACCCTCTTGTAGAGGCTGCATGCTTCTTCTGTAAAAGAAATACCACAGCTAGGAAATGTGAATCTCCAGTCACTGAGGTCTCAAGCTATAAATGTCCTAATCTGTGGTTACAGAGTGGGAAGCTATTATTGCTGTTGTGATAATGCCCAGAAGCCTGTGTAGGAATCCTTAATTTGAAGTGCTTGGCACTTTGCAAACAGAAGGACGTACTTTGCACTACTTATTCCCATGTTACTAATTTAAATTTTCCTCACAGGTGCATACTGTATAATTATATCTACAAAGAGCTGATGTTTGGGTCTGGTTTTTACATAGCAGAAAGATTTATTGCCTGTATCTTCCACTTCTGCACTTAATATGTCCCAAATTTCATTACTGACAACCTTATTTTTTTAATGTGAGCACACCATGAAGTTCTTTAAAAATATTTGCTGTATGAAATCCCTGTGTCAGCTGGGTCCAAGATGAGAAATACAAGCTACTTTCTCCTTTTATAACGTAAAGAATGTTCTTACGGTGATTAATTCTTATGAAATCTTTCAACTTTTATTGGTTCATATATTGACAGTCCCCAAGAAGCCTGGACAAGATGACCTCCAAGTGTAGCTGCAATCTGAGTTTCTGGGTGATTACCAGTAAGCAATGCCTGCCTGGTGACCTCAAATCTTTTCCCTGCCTCATCTGTGTTCAAAGAGGTAGACTTTGGCTCCAAAGTAAAAAGCCTCTTGCCTGAAAGGCTTTGTACACAATGATTTTCTTTGCATACCTGATTCCATGGCCTGGCTCCTGCTGTGCTTATGCAGCACGGTCCAGGCTGTGGTGGGAGCTGGCTGCCAGGTGCTGAGTAGTTCTACAATCTGCAGATAGTAGCTGGGCAGAGGGTGCAGGAGTGGTGCTGTGCTGCTGAGGGACTGCTGAGGGTGAGTGGTTCTGTGCCACTGAGGATCTCACTCTGTCTTCATGCATTATTTAGCTTCGAGTTGTCCTTCTAGATCGCTCTCTGCAGATACAACTGCCTGAAAGCCTTCCCTGGGGGTACAGTGGCTCGTAAACACGTTTGTGAAACCCTGAAGTTAACACAGGCAGTACAAGTAATAAATCCCATCTTTTTCACAGGTGACTGCCTTTTTTTCCCCTCCTCATTGTTGACAAAATGCACTGATTTCTTAAAACTGACAAATTGTGTCTTTATAAGAGTTGCTAGGAAGCCTAGGCAGTTGGAGTGCTGTAGAGTGTGTCACGTATCCTGCATGTGGTAAGAAGATTAGAGGTTGATTTACACGGTACGCAGAAGTAATTTATTGAACTTTCCAGCTGCTTGCCTGTTTTGAGCTGGGGTGTTCAGACAGCCTGTAGCACTGGTCACTTCTAAGGGCAGGAAGAACAAGGATAGAAAAAGGCAGTCTAACACAGGGGCAGGAGTAAAGGAGCAAAAAGAGAACTGAAATAACACAAAATTATGTTGTGCATGTGTTAAGGAGCCCTGACCCTAGTAAGGATTGCACATACATGACCTCCACTTGCATAATATACTTTAATCTGCCCCTAAGCCTAATGCACCAACAGAGAGAACATGTGGCTTGTAACTGCTTATCCCAAGGTTTTTAAGTGTCTTGGGGAGGAACATGGGGAATATAAAGTGAGGAAATTACAAGCTGAAAAGCAGGTGTGTAAATACAGATTCAATGTGGAGTGATAAGAGCTCCTTTGCCTTCTAGTCTGGTGATTATAGCAGAGAAACCTTGTCCTGCTGAGCAGTTAATGAATCTGAGAATCAATTAGGTTAGAAAAGACCTTTGAGATCACTGAGTCCAACCTATGACCAAACACCACCAGGTCAACTAGACCATGGCACAAAGTGCCACATCCAGTCTTTCTTTAAACACCTCTGGGGATCGTGGATCCTCCACCTGCTTTAGCAGCCCATTCCAATGTCTAATTGTTGTTGCGAAGAAGTTCTTTGGAATGTCCCACCTAAACTTCCCCTGGCTCAGCTTGAGTCCGTGTTCTCTTGTCCTGTTGCTGGTTGTCTGTGAGAAGATGCTGACGCTCCCATGGAGATGTGTCTCACAGCAATCCAAGGACAAATGAATGTCATTAGGAGATTCTGTACTGAAATGAATGTTCTTGCTTGCTAAGGTTGTCTCTAATGCTTTACTGGACTGTCTGTATTTCTAGTTGATTTTTTTTAATGATCAATTTTTGATCAAAGCAGAAAACCATTTCCTCATGAGACTTTCCTCATCAAAACCAGGATGTTTTAGTGGCATATGTGTGTGTTGCGTGTAAATGCAGGAGTTGACATGAACGCTTGCAACGTCTCATTAGTTAGGTCATTTGCTTATTGACTTTTATTTACGAAGATAAATTTAATGTTTCTATGGTTTGCTTGGAGAGCATACTAGGCTATTTTCCCTCCTTCAAACACAAAAGCCTACCTTTTAAGACCAGGTCCTGGCATCAAATATTGCTTATGCTTATACAGATGGATTTTTATTTTAAATTTCTGTAAAGGAGCAAGTTGCATGTGGGTAATGGTATTTGTGACCAGTGTGCACTAGAGCAGACCAGGAGCCTGGGATAGAAAGATGTGATGTTGGATTGCATCTGCAAGAGTTGCCAGTGCAGAGGGTGTTGCTCCATGGAACCATCCCAAAGCAGACTTCTGGGATTTAGGTATGAAGGTCACCCTTCATACTGATAATGGAAGTTGTGCTGACATAAAACTATCCATTCTGCTTTGTAGAGTTATTTTATAAATGTGCACACCTGTGCCTACAGCCAGATGTGTAGCTGCTATGTGATCTACTAAAAACTGTATTACAGATGATGTATGAAGTCAGCACATTGATGGTTGTCTCTAATCTGCAAGATAGGCTCAGTGTCAGCTGGCCTGCCAGAAGCAGCCAGTCTGCTGTGATGGTTGAGTGCAGTAAAATGTTAATAGAAAACTACAGTGGCAAAAGAAACTGCAGTGGACTATTGCCATGGGAGCTGCTGCAGCAGGAATTCCCCGTATCAGACTTTGTACAAGTTTTTGGAAGGTTGTGTTGGTAATAGTTACTGGTAGGTTGCAAGATCTCACCACAGAAATTAAGTATATAATTAAAGGTGTCAACATTAGCTGCAGTGGGCTTTTTATTCTTTGTACTTGTCACAGCTTGAGAGCTTGGTAACTTTAAAACATGATGGTAAACACAAAGAAATACTCTCTTAATTAAATGGTTTTTTGCCATGACTTGAATCTACAACAAGCCACACTTGCACAGAATACTGCCAGAACATGCCTCATGTGTTCTCATTCTCAGACCAATGCTGTTGGTGGTACAACATAGATTTATTTGATGGATAGGAAAGCTGCTGATTAGTCCTGGCTGCTTAGTCCACTGAAAATGCCCAGGAATTTAATTGTTTTCCTACAGTGTAATCTACTGAGTGATAGCCAAGATTTTTTACCCTTGGCATCCCTGTCTGGTTCTTGCTGCCTCACTGAAGCTCTTCACCCTCTCTGGGCTGACCTGCCAGCTAGCACACAGCAGTGTGGAATGGAGGAGGAATGGGTAGGGTGCTTTGATTGTCACCACGGGCCTGAGGAGGTCAACATCACATGAAGTGGGAAGACTGTCTGTTGTTGGGTGGAACAGGTACATTAGTTATCCCTGACCTATGCCAGGTTGACCCGCTGTACTTGACTCTCAAGGGTTTTGCTGTAGTGCTGAAGAAAGCTGGATGACAGCCTGGATTCAGTACATAGCAGGGAAACAAGCTGAATTGCAGGAAGTTCCTTAGTTTACTAAGTACTTTGTTAAATTTTACCATTTAATTTAAATTTTACTGTTTGATTTACTAAATAGGTTCTTTATTTAGTTTGTCATTAACTCAGCACTGTCTGCTGTGAAGGCCAGGGACTCTTGACTGGAGTCAGCACGGAGCAGCTGTGTGCTGGTTTTCAGTCCTCTTTCATTTGTCCTTGGATTGCTTTGAGACACATCTCTTAATGCTCTCTATGGATTGAAGTCAGGCTGCAGTGTGTGGATTGCTTTATTGCTGATGCTGTGAAGTAAACAATCCTTTTTAATGCCAGAGAGGGAAGAGAAAGTGGCCTTTCACAGAAGCTGTTTGGAACAATTTTTTTGACTATGGTTATTATGTGCAGATGTGGAGGCATTGTCAAAGGCTTACTTATAAGGTTGGAAGGGTGCAGTCAAATCACACTTTGTTAAATAGCTTGGAATAAACTTAACTGAAACAAAATGTAGAGCTGAAGTGCAGCTACTGAGCACCCACACAAAGGTGCAAAGTAAGTTTCTGGGGGAAGGTGACCTTGTAAAACTTACCCAGAGGCATGGGCTGGCAGGAGAGAGCCCTTATGGTCTAAGAAGAGAACCATCTTTGGAAGGACTATGTCCAGTTTCTTCTTTCTAAGCCAATATAATGTCTGTTTGGGAGTAGTTGGCTTTTTTTATTGCATCCTCATAGGTTGGCTCTCAGCTCCAAGCAATGCCACATGTTTTGATCATGTTTTCCCATCATTTGTATTGGATTCTTGTGCTAGGCAGTCCTAAAGGAAACTAAGATTCTTCTACCAAAATACGTAATAGATGCGGACATCTACTTGCCCTGAAAGACTGGTCAGAACCACAGCTGGTATAAATTAGGATGACCCCTTTGATTTAGCAAAGTAGGCCTGTCACTGAAGCTTTTGTAGGTTTTCTAATGAACTTGAACAAAATACGTGCAGTGTAATATCCTAAAGACCTGGATACTGCTCTCCTGTAGGAAATGGACAGCAAGTATCTGAAATAAACTGAAATAAAACTCAGAAGAGAGCTGTTACATGTACTTACTTCAAGCTGTCGTGACAGGCTTGTAATAAGTCCATCAAACTGGCTATGGTTTGAGGATGATCTGATATACATTTGTTCCAGGCCATTAAGAATAGAGCTGATATAAAAACTGATATTCTGGAAAGCCGGATAAGCCCCAGTGATTGCAAAGCTTATGTGAGAAAACTTAGTGTGAACAGCAATTCTGAAAAATCTCGCTTGGGGAATATTAACACATCATATTTGATTTTCTTGCTATCTTTTTAGCCCTTTGTATTCCTTTCTACACATTGGAAAATATGATAAATTGGTTTAACTGTCTGTCATATTTCATCAATGGACACTTTCTGTGAAGATATAATTTTTTTGATGATTATTTTCTGACAAAAGTCTTCTGTCAGCACTTTTTGATGTTCTCTAAATAAGAGAAAAAAATCCTGTTGTGTACTTTTCACTGAGTAACCTCTCAGGAATATAAAACAGTCTCTAATTTTTTGGACTTAGGAAAAAGGAATTAATTGGCTTTTCATACCCTGGTCTTTGATAGCTGTGTCATACATTGGAGGAGAAACTACTTCCCAGTGGGCAAAAAAATAGCAGTTTCTGCATCGATTTTTCGTAGGTATGTATCAGTATATAATATACTTAAATGGGCTATCTACATGGATGAATATAAATTTTTACATTTATCCTCAAAGAAGGCAATAATATTCTAAATTCTTAAACTGATGCTTCTACTACTCCCATGCCTGATTTAGGAGTATTGGGGTCTGCCAAGTTGCAAATGGAGTTACATTAATTTCAAAGTCAGCCCTGATTAGTTCTGCACAAGGTTTGTTTCCAAATAATGCAATTTGGATTATCATACATAAGGTAATACCCAGGCCTATCAACATAATGGCATATTTTATCATGAACCTCCATTACACTTTAAATAAGATCAGAGTCTTTTGCACAGTAGAGCAAAAGGAAAATTTTCTTTCACTGTGTTTTCTTCTTACATATCTGATTTATCCTGCCCCAAGTGACAATGCTTTTGACCTTCTTAAGATTTGTATGCTATGTTGTAAGCACTGATAGGTTACAATAGGTTTTGAGACTTTCCATCTTTATCCATCCTTTATTCTGAATCTGCGAACTCCAAGCTACTAAATTACAGGTTGTTGATCAGAATAGAAAACATGGAGAAGAATACATGATCTTGTTAAAAATACATTCAAATTACTTACTCTGCAAGCCAGCTAAGTAAGGAAAAAGCAGTTATTTCACTTGGAGTTCTTATTTTTTTCCTAACGTTGCTCAGTGAGGAAGACTGAAAACACTTGTAGGATTGAAGCATGGGGAAGAATGTGACTGGTGGGGACCCATCGAATGGCGAACACCAGAGACTGTGGGAGAACATACACGGGCTGCCTGAAGGATAGTCAGGCAGAAGTTTCACCTGAACTTAACACTTTCCGGGTTTTCTGCAGTGTGTATGTTCACTGAGAAGTTGAGTGTGCAGGCTGCTCTCTTGCTGGGCGTCGGACCCAGCAATGCTGCTGTAGTTTGCCTGGAGCTGAGCTGAGCCAAAATGGGCTCTGCAATGCACACAGTCTGAAGGCGAGGTGCCAGCCTCTGCTCCACAGTTGTATTTCCAATACGGAAACACAAATGGCTTCTCCTGTTTAGATTTTTCATTTCTTTTCGAGTCTGTTCTTCCAATGTGAAATAGGTATGGCCCTGTGGGAGACATTCCTTCTGAGTGCAAAACGGAAAATGGAACTAACTAGTCACAATAGCTGTAATGACTTGCAATGTGGTTGCTGTGGATTACACATGCAAGTTCTTACTGGAAGACAGAGTGAGGAAGAAGAAGAGCTTGAGTGTGCACATTGTATTATAACAGAAGTTGTTTGCTATTTTCCATGTTCTACAAGGTCACATAAAGCAAGCCTGAAGTGCTAGTGCTGGCATGTGTGCTGCCCAGTCAGAGGTTACTCAGTGGAGCTCTATCCCTGTCTCGAGTGTGCATGGAATACTGGGTCTAGCTGCATATTTAGATACTCAAAAAATGCTTTTTCATATCAATATTTTCTGGGTAAGTGCCATTTAAGTCAATGTAAAAATCCTTAAAGCATGCAAATTTGCTATTTAAGTTTCTTATGCTGACAGTTGGCTCTGTATATGGGATATATTTGTGTACTTAGATAGAAAGTCATATTTAAATAATTTATTTTAGGCTGGTCATTAGCTATGCAAAACCCAATTCATGTCAAAAATTCAGTTCTTTACTCTTGTTATACTGCGTATCAGTAAATTATGAATCAGTTGTGCTCACTTTGCCAATAAAGGCTTTTTTTAAAGACAATGAGATTATACAAGGGCTTTCATATTTTTATTTAATCAACAATTAGGTTGGTGTTTGAGTCAGAAAGTGATTCAGCTTGCTTTTTTAGCACTGTAGGAGTTCTGCATGACCAATGGAATACAAATCTTGCGTATTTATTTTCGGAAGGCGAGGAGGTATTCACAGTATTCACAGTATATATAAGGCTGGAAAGGACCTCAAAGATCATCTAGTCCAGCCTATAGTACAACTAAACCTAGTGTGACTGGAGCAGGACTGCTGGGGAAGAAAGGATTGTCCTAGCCAGCATACCTGGTAGTTTTCTGTAATCATTCACCTAGGTTAACTTTTGCAGCTACTGAAAATTTAATTCCATCAAAACTACTTTTTTTATGCCTCTGACTGCCCTTCACTCCCTAAAGATGGAGTCCAGCATGTACCTGTTGTCCATATCCATGTCTCAAGACCAACATATTTCACTTCATAAGACTTAATGCTTTATGAATTCTTGTTTGCTGTAGACAAGATTTAAAATGTTATCCCCTCTCCCAGCTCCTGCTTCTGAAGGCAGGAAGCTCTAGATGTAGGTGCTAGGTTAGTTGGACTATAGGTTGGACTGGATGATCTTTGAGGTCCTTTCCAGCCATATCTATACTGCGAATTAAAAAACTATCCCTGTGCTCTACCTGGAAGGTTGCCTGAGTACTGGAGTTGAATTCAATAGCTACTCAAGATTCCATAACAAGGAATACATTCTGTGCTTTATGTTGTTATCAGAAAGCCATAACTACTGTGGAATATAGACGTGATGAAGTTGTGGGGAAGAAGGAAGAAGGAAGATGTGCGTTCGGTCACTGTACGGGTGTTAGATGGTGAGTTGGACTAGATGATCCTTATGGGTCTCTTCCAACTCATAATATTCTGTGAATTCTGTGAGGTACTGTAAGCCAGAATACAGAATCATTCCTAGAGCATTTTATGTCAACTATAACAGTCAAGTGGGTGCTTGCAGAATATAAATGTCCTGATTGAAAGAAGAGAACTTTTTGTTAAGCGGCTTTATTATTGCACTAGCAGTTAGGTTAAATTACCATTTCTATTCTAGCTTCATACTTTTCACTTGATGATGAAAACCTTCTATCAGATACACTGAAATTTTCTTCTCTCTGCTTACATGGATTGTAGGAGGCTCTTCACTCTAGTCTTACTATATAGAGGAATTTCCTTTCAACTGAAATGTTTCCCTTCCAGTTTCTCAATCTCACAAATTAAATTTGAATGATGTCTTTGCTGCCTGTCTAATAGCTTGACTTCACCAGAGTGCACCTAAACATTAAGGCTTAAGAGCAAGTCCAACCACAGTATTTATGTAGTACCTCATAGTACTCCTTCATGGAAAATTTCTGCAAGCTATAGACATTGCTGTAGCTAAGAATGTGAGCTGAGATACTGGGATACTATAGAATGAGACCTGACCAATAGGGTAGTGGATCTTTGGAGAGCTGGATTGCAGAATGGCAAATGCTGTGCTCTGATCCAGGGGGAGAGCTGATGCTGAGATCCGAGCAGTCATGTAATGTGAGGAAGACTCATTCTTGTTAGGCAGAACTTCGCATGATCAGCTGTCTGTCCTCTGCTTTTGATCAGGAGGAATGTTTTTCCAACAGTCCCAAGGCTAAAGTCTGCTGAAGTGAGGTGTAGTGTTCATTTGATCCAACTTTTGGTTTGGGATTATACTCATGATACTATCTTTTTCACGTGGATGTAGAACTGCTCTTAAGTGCTCCCCTATCCCTTGGGTTTGCCCATGCTCCTCTCTGGTGTATTGGTTTTCTCTGCTTCTCTAGGAAGACAGAGAATATTCCCTGCCCTTACCTGGTGACTAAAACATTGCCATGATGTGGAAGCATGGAAACTACTACTTTTAAAATGGAACTTAATTAGCTCTGGAAGAGATTGGAGGAGAGAGCTATAAGGCCTGATGTCTGCATCCTTGGTATTGTGGGCTCAATGTTCCTAATTCAGTTTAATGTAATCTGGTGTCTGTCTAGCTAACCTTGTTACACTGACACAGTGCTGCCAACCCTGAGAGCCTCCTCATTATTTTTTTCCCTTCTCTTATGGAATAATTGGAACTGGCAGAGAAGGTACATGATCAGTGAAAAGCTAGAGTAATGACAAGTCTTGCATAGGACTGCAAGACTTATTATGTCATGGGAGGAAGAGGACCACTGTGTGTATTGTACTGCTAAAAATACTCCCTGTGACATGGGACAGTGACACTAGCCACACAGTAGCTGTGACTTGTTCTGGTAATGTTCTCTCTTGGGAGTATCAGAGTGCAGGATAAGGTTCCTGTGTGGTGGCAGAGACACACAGGAACGGTGTAGTCAGTAGGACTAGGGAGGTTGTTCTTCCCCTATACTCGGCACTGGTCAGTCCACATCTTGAGTACTGTGTGCAGTTCTGGGCTCTCCAGTTTAAAAAGTTGAACTACTCAAGAGTGATCTCTCATTGAAATGGTCTGCCCAGGGAGGTAGGTGGTGGAGTCACCATCCCTGGAGGTGTTTAAGAAAAGACTGGATGAGGAACTCAGTGACATAGAATAGACGATGGGAGGCTTGGATGGATGGAGGGTGGAGCCCGTGGTTCCATGGTTGTGGGTTTGATCCCTGGGTGGGCACTCGCTTGGGAGTTGGACTAGATGATCATTGGGGTCCCTTCCAATTCGGAATAACCTGTGAACCTGTGAACATGACCTGTTCATGACTCCATGTGGAGGGTCAGGTTTGAGAGTCACAGAAATAATGACAATGAACTGGGCAGGAATTAGAGCTGCAAGAGAAAAGGGGGGATCAGGTTCTAGTGCCTAGGAATCATGTCAACTGGGATGAGGGCAGCACTCTCTCTGAAGGACTCAGAAAGATCTTTCTTGGGTGTTTTGAGCAAGGCACTGCTTTGGCATGGGTATGGACAAATAAAAGACTATCCAGAAAAAGGTCAAAACAGCTGCTGAGGATAAAAGGTGCAGATAGTATATGAGTGGAGCCTCACAGGCCTGCATGCTACAAACCACTGAGTGTGCAGAGCAGAGGAAGAAACTTTTCAGAGTGTATTTTATCATATAGGAGGAAGACGCAGAATATGAGGGAGGGAAGTTTCCTGATGAGGTCTGTCAGACAGTGGGTACATGCCATCACTTTGGCCTTCTTTTCCTGCTCCAGGAGTGTTAATAAGGTGTTAAATTTCTGGTGTTGCACATGCCTTATGGTGATCAGGAGTATGCCTATCTTCACTTCTTGCTTTTATTCTAGGTCCAACACGAAAAATGTCCCCGACTGCCAGTGCCATGGACTTTTTTCAGCTCTTTGTTCCTGACAATGTACTAAAGAATATGGTGGTCCAAACCAACATGTATGCTAAGAAGTACCAGGAGAGGTTCGGTAGTGATGATGCCTGGATTGACGTCACCTTGACGGAAATGAAGGCCTTCTTGGGCTACATGATATCAACCAGCATCCACCACTGTGAGTCTGTTCTCAGTATCTGGAGCAGCGGCTTCTACAGCAACAAGAGCATTGCACTTATCATGACACAATCACGGTTTGAGAAAATCCTGAAGTACTTCCACATTGTGGCCTTCCGCTCAAGCCAGACAACACATGGTCTCTACAAAATCCAACCTTTTCTGGACTCTCTGCAGAATGGCTTTGACTCTGCTTTTAGACCTTCACAAGCCCAGGTAAGAGTTAACCTGTTGGCAGGGAACGTCTAACCTGTGTGCTCTTGGCTGTCTCGCCGTGACAGAAAGTGCCAAGCACAGCTGTCTGAAGAAGAGCTGGGGCTTCACAGTGTGAAGCCATGCTGTGGTGCCTCCATGAAACAAGAGAAAGGAACGCTGATTTACATGAGTACTTATCCATGTCTGACTACAGCTCTGCAGTGCAGTCAGCAAGCACGTTGGAGTGGGAATGGTGCTTTCCCAGCTGGAGCTATTTGCTTTAGTGGCCTAAACAAGCCTGGAGACTTCTCAGTGAGGCTGGTGCCACTAGGTATTGCTCTCCTGAGGATGGAAGGTGCAGGCTTTGCCTGTGAGGGAGAGTGAAAAGGGCAGAGCTGGTGCAGCTGAGCGGGAAGAAGATTGGTAGCTGCTCCTGCTACAGGCTGAGGGTTGAATGGAGGAGCTGAGTTTGTTGGGAGTGACTGTCCCTGACCTTAGCAAATAGGTGCTTGCTCTATGGTTTAGTAACACAGCTGCCTACTCACAACTGGACAAGAGGAATGTAAGCACAGGGACTGGTGAAAATCTTTTCTCAATATTCATCATACACTATTTAAACTTTGTTCCAGTAGAAATTACGTATCTGCCTTTGGAGCTCTTGCTACTGGTTACGTTCAGAAGTCTGAAAAGAAAAAGGAATAAACATGAAATGCGTTACTGCTTGAAATAATTTTCAGTCAACTCTCTGTTTTTGGAATATAAATATTTCACTTAGACATTTGGAAAGGGTATTGTGCCCATAGTCCTCTTTTTCTTCCTGTTTCCCTTCTGAAGCGTTGAACTTTTGGTGAAATGGTGAGGGATTGGGGAGTAATGGTTGACAGAAAACTCAATATGAGCCAGCAGTGTGCCCAGGTGGCTAAGAAGGCCAATGGCATCCTGGCCTGTATTAGGAACAGTGTGGTCAGTCGGACTAGGGAAGTTATTCTTCCCCTGTGCTCGGCGCTAGTCAGACCACATCTTGAGTCCTGTGTGCAGTTCTGGGCTCCCCAGTTTAAGAAGGATGTTGAGCTGCTTGAGAGGGTGCAGAGAAGGGTGACGAGGATGGTGAAAGGACTGGAGAAGCCCTATGGGGAGCCACTGTGGGAACTGGGGTTGTTCATCCTGGAGAAGAGGAGGCTCAGAGGTGACCTCATTGCTGTTTACAACTACCTGAAGGGCGGTTGCAATCAGGTGGGTGTGGATCTCTTCTCTCAGGCTGCCAGCACCAGAACAAGAGGACATGGTCTCAAGCTATGCCAGGGGAGGTTTAGGCTGGATGTTAGGAAGAGGTTTTTCACAGAGAGAGTGATCTCTCATTGGAATGGTTTGCCCAGGGAGATGGTGGAGTCACCATTCCTGGAGGTGTTTAAGAGAAGACTGGATGAGCAACTCACTGACATGGCCTAGGCGATGGGAGGCTTGGATGGATGCAGCATGGTGCCCGTGGCTCCAAGTTTGTGGGTTCAATCCCTGGGTGGGCGTTCTCTTGGGAGTTGGACTTGATTATCCTTGTGGGTCCCTTCCAACTTGGAATAACCTGTGAATTTTTGCCCACTGCACAGAATTAATGAAGCCATAGGTCCATCACATCCCTTGAAGTGTACCTGAAATAAATGGGGAGTGATTACAGTTCATTTTATAGACAATAAAAATTATACCTGTATAACTCATGAAAACACAGCTGCCTAAAAAGCAGTACGTTTCCATTAAGACAAAACAGACAGTGAGAGACATGATATTTTTGGGACTGAGCTCTCATTATGATATGAAATCTAATCCCTATGGCCACTGACTTCAACGGGCAGAAGATAAAGGCTTCAGAAATGTGATCACTGTGTCTAATGTAAATGCTTATAATGGTGTGCTGTGGGACACATTGTGAGTGAAAATCCATTAAAGGATAAGGTTTGATTTGCATGTAGGTATATCCTTTCTTCCATTCCCTGTCCCAAGAAGGATTTGAGAACTGAGCTGACAAAATGACAGCATCCTGTTTGCAGTGGCAAAACATCTACATCCCCACAAGCAAAATGTATGCTTGTCCTGAGCTTGGTAAGGAGATGCTACTTAAAAAAAAATTAAGGAGGAAAATGTGGACATAGCCCAGTTCTCTTCCTTCCCTGTCCACTTCTCTGCTTCCTTGTCAGTGTTTACGTCAGTGATTTCTGTGCAGCATGTTTCAGTGGTACTGACTGGAACAAAAGCACTAAAATACAGCTCCAAAAATAACCCTGTGAGAAAGAATAAGGTTCTGAATCTGTTGTTAAAAATACCCCAGAGTAACTCCTGTAGCCTACTGGGGGGTGTTCCAGACCTCCTCCTGAAAGGAGCTTTGTGCATAACCTTCTCCTGGGTGCCATCAATCAGAGCTGCCCACTACCTGTCTCAAGAGATGAGGACCCCATCTGCTCAAAACAGCAGGAAAGACCTCTCTCTGCAAATTGTCTTGAGTGCAGATTAGCAGACTGCAGTAGACATCAAACCCAGAATGTCAGGCCCTGTGAGAAATAATAGAAATAATTAAAAATAATAACCCAGTTGCACAGAAAGAAATTGAAAAATGAGGGGAAAGAGGCATTTAAATGGGCTTTTGGATGTACTGCCTCTGAAAGCAATTTGGAAAGAGGGGCACAGGTTCCTGTCATCAGTGATATCTGAAATCCCAAGTTCAAAATGGATTTGTTGGTTAAGGTACACCTGTACCTTAAACATGAGACTTTGTGGTATCTGGGTAGCTTGTGGCTGAGCCACCGTCTGTGCTCAGGCTTCATGCTACCATCTTGTGCGAGGCATCAAGGAGTAGAATGACTTGGGCTCCTTGCTGTGGAATGCAGCAGGGCTCGTTGGGCTTGTAGGTAGACTTGTTACTTTCTTCCTCTGGCAGTTTGGAGTCACTGAACACAGGTTAGGAAAATGCTGTGTTTAACTCAGCCCTCTGGACAGAGCAGAGACATCCAACAGGCATTGCAATATCTTCAGAGTTGTTTCTTCTATAGATTTGATATCTTCTTTTTGGCTTAGGGTTTTTTTTTTTTTTAATGTGTGACCCCTCCCCCACCAAAAAAAAAGTGCCTATAAAAATAACACTGCTGTTGCTATGAAAAGGAACAGGGAGAGAGAGAACTATGCCAATATACCAAAACAAAGAAAACAATATAGTGAATTATAATTATTTTGCTAAATATACTGAGCAAACAAAAGGGAATAATTATTCTCCAGCCTATGAAGGAATTGAAGGCCCAGAACATTATAATTGCATATCAGCAGTGCTAGCTTCAGTTTCTGAAATTAAAAAAATTGTGTTCTGACCTAGATTGGATAAAAAATGACAGAAATATTCTCCGCATCTTATCCCTTCTACACATCTTTTGTATTAATAAGTGCTGCCTCTACCTGAGGAACAAGAGGTAAAATTTTGGGTCTGTTCCTATAGTTAGTGTTGCTTCTTCACTGCTTAGCT
Source organism: Pitta sordida (assembly GCA_013390025.1). Classification (NCBI taxonomy): domain Eukaryota; kingdom Metazoa; phylum Chordata; class Aves; order Passeriformes; family Pittidae; genus Pitta; species Pitta sordida. The sequence goes on along the minus strand of WEKX01015162.1, from coordinate 72,651 downwards.
TGGTAGCTATGCTACTGTCTGCAAGTCTGAAGGCAGGGAGGATGCCCTGCCTGTGCTCAGGAGGTATACTGCAACAAATTCTAGGGAACTTACCTGCCAAGGATATACACTGAATTCCAGAAACCAGAGAGGTTTGGGAAAAGTAACATCACTGCTCAAATATCCTTCTGTGCCTGCTGACTATTATATGCATGTCAGCAGGATGTGGCTAGACAGGATTGCTGTCTCCGGCTGCCCCTGACTGTTGTGGGAGAGATCAGGAGCACAATGTCAGGTACTCTCTGCTTCTCTCTCCCTCCAAAGTACCTTCTCATTGGTGTCTTGGAACCAAACAGTTTTGCATCTGCCCAGTGAAACGTCGGCTTAAGTTCTTATCTCCAGCTGGAGTGAACTCCCTGGCAAAAAGAGATGTATCTTCAAGCTCTTGCTCCAAGGGCATGGTGCTAAACATTGGCCAATTACTGGGCAGCTTGTTTGTGTTTCACTGTTAGTGGTATCATAGGGTACGGCTAACCAATTTCAACATACTTCTTCCAAACCTGCTCACAGTTTAGATGATAGCTTCTTGGAAAATGGAGGGGTAAACCCAGTCTGATCAACTTGCTTTTGTGTCCTTATGATTAAATGTTCATTTGGTATTGGTCATTTCCAAATTGTAAGATCTTGCTCATGTTGTACCTCTGTATTTCAGATTTTTGATTTTCAAAACTATTCCTTAGGAGTTAAGGATGCTGATCCCAAACCAGGACTGTAAAACCAGGGCTTCTATGGGTGTGACACAAATACATAAATATTCAGAGAACACTGACCAGGTATAAGATGCAGAGGAAGAGAAGGCAGACAGAGGAGCAATAAGAATATTGAATAGCAAGGTAAATTTCTGATGTCCTATAGCTCTTGGCCAGTTGATCCTTTAATGAAGCCAGATTTTAGGAAGAGTTTGACAACAGAAGATGATGAAACTTCATTGCTATTTTTAAATTATGTAATGGTAATGGAGTGCTGTAAGAACTGACTTTTTGCCTTTTAAGAGGGTTGACTGAAGACTGAACAAATGAGCAGAGGAGCATGAAATCATGGCTCCATTGGAGGTGAGAGTTAACCTTTGAATGATGGCAAAGAGGATCCGTAAAATGTGGGTAGGCCAAGCAGGGCTTTGAAAACAAGAAGAGAAAGAATCTGTATGATATATTGAGGAAGAACTATCAGAGAGAAATAAGGATAAGTGGTGTGATTAGAGAAGTGGACGTGGAAAATGTGTAGGGCAGAATTGCCTTATTTTGTGGCCAAAAGTAAAACTTAAAAGGTAGTTGTGGGCTTGGATGTAAAGTTGGATGAGTGAGTGTGTTGTTACTCTAAAATGAATAACGTTTTAGAACTCTTGCTCAGAAACCATGGAAAATACAGCCATTGCCTGGCTGAGAAGACTTTACAAGGAGGTAAAGACTGTCATTCAGATTCACTGGCCAGTGATATCTGCAGCAAGAAGATAGAAATGTCAGCAATGACAAAAAAAAAAAAGAGATAGTAAGAGGTTCTTAAGGGAAGGGAGATGCTCTCAAATGCAGCGTAATGAAATCAGAACTGACAGCTGGACATGCAAGCAGAGATGTCAGATACCAGCAAGAGAGTTTAGTTTAGACAGGACGAGCTTTGGAACAAAGAAGCAGAAGCACAAGCTGCTATTGCAGAAGCAATGACTGACTGTGCATACAGGTGCAGTTACCCAGATAACTCTGTTTGCCACTGGTTGGTACCCACCAAAGGCTGGAGACAAGGCAAGCTGAGGCAGTGTCTCCAGGAGACAGGTTGAAGAGGCAGCCTGTGTTGTGGATGGCCATTGAACTAAGGAGAAGATGAGCTATACCAAAGACATGTTGATTCAATATCTAAGTAAAAAGGAGTCCAGGAATTCCAAGTACCAAAAAAAGACTTAGTGGTTCTGGGCCTTTGCTACAAGCCTGTTTGGACTGTGGTGACAGCAGGATGGGTGGAACTTTGGTGTGGAAAACGTACTGGAAATTATCTAAAATGGAGAAGAAAGAGATTCATTTGTTCCATGAATCACAGAATCACAGAATATTCTGAGTTGGAAGGGACCCACAAGGATCATCAAGTCCAACTCTTAAACGAATGTTGGAACATTCAACATTTCATTCAATGAAAGATGTTGTGAGGTGTAGCAATTGCTGGTGTCCCACCTTGGAGTCTTGCCTCTCCAACGTTTGGAGTGCATGTACATGTTGAGGGGAAGACAGAGTGAAAGTTTGGCAAGTAGATCTAGAGGGGATGAGGATGACTATAAAGAAGAGGAAAAGAAGAAAAAAAACCCAGTGTGATAGCTATGGGGAAGGAAAGCAAATACATAGATGAGATGTTTCTTGGACCTGAACAGAACTGGGAATTTGAGGGAAGAAAATGGAGATGATTTCTATGAAGAAATCCAGAAGATTATCTTACATCAAAGGAAGTCAGGACTAGGAGAGGGCTTGGGTAGTGAGTTAAAGATGGTGAAGAGGCAGCCAGGAGTATGTCTGGGAGTCAAGCCTGAAAGTAGATTTTTGTCAAGATAGGAAGTAGAAAAAAGTATGCCATGATGGCAGTAAGCTCACTCCTGGAAAACTGTATATTGTAGCAAGAATGCAGAGTGGGGAAGGAGCAAATACCAATTTGCAAGGGGATTTGACAAATAGATGGATTCGAGATTACAGAAGGAGCAAGAAGACTGAGAATGCAGAAGGGTGAATCAACTAATAGGATTGACAGGTGGCAATAGGGCTAACTTTTGTCATAATAAAACCATGTCAGTGCCAGAAGCAGCAAATCGCTCTCTTTGTAAACAAGATGGGGATCAGCTGTTCCACCAGCAGGCACAGCCCATACAGTCCCCTGCTTGTAAAGCTTGTTACAGCTGTTGAAGCAGTGGGTGCATATGGAGGGGTGGCAACACTTGTCTCCCCAAACTTTCTGAAGGAAGCATGAAGAGCAAGCTCCAGGGTTTTCATTTCATTTTCCTTGCCTATCCACATTCCTCCTTTGCAGTAACAGCAAATCTTGCCCTACTCTGTTACATTTTTGTTCCCACTTTTCAGCAGTTCAGTAGGGACTTTGGTGGAGCATTCTATGGAGAAATTACTTAAATGTTCAGTACAGGGGAACAAAGGAGAGGAAGCTCTGGGTCCTAGAGGAAGGCAGGACCGAGCATGAGCGGGGGGGCAGAGGTTTTATAAATTCAGATTGGCTTGGTAAATTTAAGACTGACAGGCCTTACTCTGTGTCATAGAAGGCAGAAAGAGTGTGAAAGGTAAGCAGGATGCAGTAGAGCTGCTGTGAGGAGAGTCGGTGGTGTGGTGCAGAGAGAGAGGAGCTAATGACAGAATGTTCTATAGTCATGCTTATGCAGCCTTTTCTTTCTACTGCTCTTCGTGCTACAGCAGGGGAGATTATAACAGTGAAACGACACCACTCAGTGCGATCTGGCAGGTAAGAGAGCCTTTCCAGAAGCAAGAAATTCTTAACAGTGTATCCAAACACATCCCAAGGGAGGTACTCCTCTCTGCACCAGAGAGGCAGAAAGGCAAAAGTGGATGAGGGCACGTATAATATTTGCAAATTGCTGTCAGAGTCCCCTGAGGTGGAAGTGGGAAATGCCCCAGGTGACCTTTAGAAAGGAAGGGCTGTGTTCTGTGTGGACCTTGAGAGAGGAAGATTTGGCTCTAGTGGAGAAATGAGGCAGCTGCAGCTGTGAGAACAAATAGCTTTGTGCACAGCCCTCCTTGCTCACATCTGCGTTTTGGTGTATAATTTGAACATTTCACAAGAGTGCTTTCAGATGGTCCTGTGAATGTTTTATGAGTCGTTAAGAAGTGGAGTGTGTATAAATGACATCGTTGTGTGGGGGAGGGCATGGATGCCTATTTTGGGTTGACAGAGTGATGTTCAACAACCATCTTGTATTCAAGGAGGCCAGCAGCTGCTCATCACTGGTCCTTAACTGCTTACCTACCACATCTCTCCTACGGGTTTAGTGCAGCTTTGTTCTCATTTCCTATACTAACTATGCACATACATGTACAAAAGCAGCACACATGCAGGTGTGCAAAGGCTTTGTCTGGAGGTGAGAGCCTCTGTATACCTGTATCTGAACCTGTCTCCTGGAGGGATGTCACTAGAAAAGAGTGGACTCCTTTAGATTATAACACATCTGACTTCCTTTACACATCTTTACAAGGGTATCAACTGTGACCTGCTGGGACTGCTTTCCCCTCATGTATTAGGAGGGGAGCCTGCAGTGAGTTGCTCTTGTTAGATGTAAATGTCCGAATTTGGTCAGAATTCGTCAGCTGAGATCTTTCAACAGTTTGCAAGCCTTTGTCCTTTTACAAGTGATTTGCTAGAGAACTGGCACACCATGCAGTCAGGTATGTCTATGGTATCCACAGCTACCTTTGAGCTGTGAGGAGGTACTAGTGCTTTTCTACAGGTAAGTTCCATAGTGTAAAACCTAACAGTTTTGCTACAGAATTAATGGAGAGGAGTGTAACAAAACACTTCCAAGGAACAGGGAACTACTTACATCATCTGGATGCAGAATGGATAAACTGCGTCACTTTCACAGATTTTCATTACTTGCTCCTGTCTGCCTTGTCTTTTTCTATTCCTGCCTCTGGTATTTATCATTGTCTCCTTTTGTCAAATTTTTAAGTTCCTTGAGGCAAGAGAGACTTCCCTGAAGCTGTTCCCACCAAGAAAAACATTCTGTCTCCACCACCTCCTTAAGTAGCAGCAGAAAATATATTTTTCTCCCTGTACTTCTCTCTCTCTCTGATGTATATTTTCCTTTGCTGTAACCAGGAAATGTACTTTACACTATATTGTAGGAGATGTTTGGGTGGAAGATATTCTGCCAAACAAGATGAAGCTTATGGTGAAGCTTGGAGAAGGATGTTGCTAACAATCCACTCTCCCTGCCCCAAAGCCCACATCATTTTAGGGGGATGTTGAACTGTAGCTGATAGTGAAAAGTGAGAGCCACGCCTTGCAATGTTTGCAAATCACGTGTAGATCAGATATCCACAATGGAGTGTGCTTGGCCACGCTTTGGGTTCTGTTGGATGGTAGCACTGAACAAAATGGGTTTGCTTCTTTATATGGGGTGATATGTGCAAGCAGAGCGCAAGAGTTGTATTTCCTTGAAAGAAGTTAAAGCACCATTTTTTTCAGCTATCATGTATTCTTCTGTTTCTTTCCCCATCTCTTTTCTTGTCAATTGCAAGGTACTACATGAACCCCTCATCGATGAGGATCCCATTTTCATTGCTACATGCACAGAGAGAGAGCTGCGCAAGAGGAAAAAGAGGAAATTCAGTCTCTGGGTTCGGCAGTGCTCATCCACTGGTTTCATCTGCCAGGTGGGTTTTACCTCTTCAAATGTTTTGAAGTTCCTGCAGGCCCTTAAATGAGTTGCAGGGCCAAAGGTAACAGTCACTTCTCTTCTTTACCTTGCCGGGGGCTACAGCCTGAATGCAGTCGGCCTGTGACTCCCACAGATAGTAGATTCCACGAACAGTGATGACAAGTTGCTGGTGCTCTGTTTGCTGTATGATTTAACTGAGAGTGTCTGATACTGTCCATCTGGCTGCCAGCCCTAAGTTAATTAAATTGAAATGCAGTTAAAAGATCTGTTTGTACATTCTAAGTTTATCTAAATGTCCAGGTACTGTGACTTCTGTCATTTTTAATGAGTCAGCTTTTCTCTCTGTAAGTATAGCACTGCATCTGTGATAACCAGCAGTGTCCAATAGACTAAATCAATATGGTATCAAGATGTCAATTTTTCTGTGAGAAATATTAGTGGAGATTCCTATTACCTATCTTTTGACACATCTACTTCTCTTTCAAAGAAATAAAATTTGATGTGCCTTCAAGGTGAAATGTGAGCTGGAGTGGGAGACTTGTTAAAAGGTTTGTTTTTAATGCTGTGAAGCAATGGGAGCATCTTTTCGAATTCTCAGATTGCCCAATTGCTGATTTATTTTCAGAGCTCTTGAAATTATTTTGATACCTAGAGTTCAGGGTATTTTCTAATACATTTTCACAGAAGCTCTTGGGGGAAAAGAAGTATCCTGCATGTTTCCCAGTGGTGGTTGAGAGATGCAGGTAGGACGTGCACACTGCTTGCTCAGACAGAATGCATGTCAGAACCACGAGGCCTGTGGATTTGCTGCAGTTGAACATTTGTTCAGAGTAAAATTTGGTCAGTGAATCATTACAACAAGAAAAGAGGCTCATTGTGAACAGGGGTTTGCATTTTCAGCAATGCTGTTCACTCTGAGATGAAACTTAGAAACATACATCTTCCAGCCAGGTTTTAAAGCAGCTATTTTGTCTGATACAAAATAGACTCACCTTGTGAAGCATCCTTGGAAGTTTCTGCTCTCAAGGCTCTTGGAAAGTCATTTGCCATATAGAGGCAGTGTCTTTGATCTCAAAAGGGAACCCTACCAGTCCCACATACAGTTTATTACTGAAGCATATTGGATACAGTGAGCACAAAGTTTGCTCACCTCTCTTCCCATGCTCCCCCCAGTCAACTGCCACCGAGATACTAAGTCTTCAGCTATGCCAGATGTTTCAGGTTCTGAGTTATAATGATATGTTGCACCTCCCATCCTGTTCACTGGAAGAGTAAATTAATGGAATGTCAAATTAGCCAGAATAGATGCTCAGTACCACCCTAATCCTCCTCCTCCCTTAATGAATTAGATACTCATGCTTCTCTTGCATCCGGATGACGTCAAGCATTATCTTACCAGCTGCCTTATATGCATTTTCATTCCATGGCTTGGCTGTCATTATTAACATGCTAAAATGATTGTGTGACAGGGACCTTAGGGAAGGGTAAAAAAGAATATATGGGAACATGAACTTTCATGCTAAAATGGACAAGCCTAATCCAGGGAGGATGGGCATCTTCAGCGTGATATGCTAGAAATGCTATGTTGATCTATGTGTCACACTTATGAGGCATATTGCAGAATCCAAGGTACTTATTTGATTGTTGTTTGCTTTCTTTACAATATTAAAACAGAGGGCTTTTTTACCCTGTGTTTAACATATGGAGAGAATTGATCTAAACCAGTAGAAAACCAATGTTTTCCCTTTCATGTGCGCACCCTTGCCTCCATCAGTGAAGCTGCTATCCTGAAGGAAAAGACTAGTTGCCTAATATGTAGCTCAGGACAGGTCTATCACCTGTCTGTGGTTACAAAAATCTTATAGCACCCACTTGGAAATTTGCAGAAATTCTGTAATACTGCGTGGATGAATTCCCTCCTTCAGTGTTTCTACATGATGACATTGAGATCCTTTAATTCAAGATAAAATAGGACTGTCAATACTTCAAAGTTAAGGCTAATTTAGTTTCAGAAGTCTGAATAATATATGGATATCTATAAGAAAGTGAGACAGCCCAAGCAGAAGAGAGAAGTGAGCTACATATAAGTGGTTCTCAGGAATGGAAGAGACCTCAAGAGGTCTGTGATGTTCCTGGCCAAAACCAAAGTCCTCTGAATCTGAGTGATAAGGCTGATGTTAAAAAAAATCTCTGTTTGAGGAGACATCCTAGTTTTCCCAGTGTCCTGCTTTCCCCATGATGAAAAGGTTTGGTTGACTTGGTTTTGTAGGGTAAGGTGGATATCAGTGTTTTGAAGCCACGTGCTCAGCTCTTGTTGGCAGCTCACAGGTCAGTTGTTAATGTTAAGAGTTTCAGCTGTTTAATTCCCAAAATTTCTCTTTCTACTAGTTCTCATGAGCAAAACTGAATCATGTTTTTGCATGTGAGTAAATATTTCGGTTTGACTCATTTACTTTTCTAAGGAAATGGTGTTTGGTTCAAAAGCCAGCCCAATATACCATTTGTGGAACAGAAGTGCATAAAACCCAAATGGTACTTGTGGATATAGAAAGGTGCATAGGCTTATATATGTGTAATGTAAATACTGTATATATATGTATAGACCACTTTTCTGTAGTGCAGATAACCTGACTCCACCCTGACAGTTAAGTCTCTGTTTTAAGATGGATGCACAATTTCAGATCATATCTCTGCTTTGGAATTTCTCAAGCAAAGCATCTTGTTGCAATGAATAGCTTTGTTGCTGAGTATCTTTTCACGGTCAGCTGGCCAAGTGGGAACGTGCAGGAAGGACACATCATTCAAACAATGTAAATGTATGTCTACTGCAGTTGGGAACATGAACAAAACATTTCAGAGGATTGGGAAGGGATCCAGGAGACCTGACTTCGGAAAAGTAGATGGCAAAACTGCCCTGATACTGTTGGCTTTTTCCTCTGCTCTTGGTACTGGACATCAAGGTGGCAGTGCTGCAGGAAAGGGCTTCTTTTTTTCTAATTCAATGCGAACAAACTCATCTTGCCGGACCTCAGATGTCCTTCTCTGCTCCATCTTCTCTTTGCTTTCTTTGTTTCCCTCCAGTCTATTTCCCTACATAGTGCTTAGCACTTACATTTCCCTACTTGTCACTACAACACTTTTCAACCCAATATTTTTATGTCTTGTTTGCAGTTTAGATAGTTGCAGTAGCTTAGAAGTCTTTCTTTCTTGGTGCATTTGCTGAGTAAGTCATCCTATATAAATCAAAACTCCAGTTGTGTAGGGGTTTTTGTCAGTTTTTATTTATCTCTTTTTTTCTCTCAAAATCTGGAACTCCTTCTTGTCAAACATGTTCATAAATATGATTACTAGAGTTTTTTTCATTTTTTAATGATTTGTGATATTGCTTATGAAAAAAAAAAGATAAAGAGGGTTCCCAAATATCTGATCAGAGCTAGTTACTTTGTCCTCGTAGGACACACCATGCTCTCTCTTTGCATTTCTTGGGTGGCTCAAAAGGAATGAGCATGGTTATGTAAGTGATGCCTAGTCCTTGCATAGCTCCTCCTGCACAAGAAGGTTTTCTGATCATTTTGCAGGACAAGGAAGCACAGGATGCTGGTGAGCCCCAACACTGAACCCCATGGAGAGTCAGGCAGAATGAGCTATTTCAATAGTGCCGCATCCTGAACCACAGATACTTAGCACAAATGTAACCCTAAGACAGTCCGTGACCCAAAGAGCCATCAATCAGCAGAATGGAAGGCAGTACGTAGATGGTGGAGAGCACTGCAAAGTGACAGTCAGGCAATATTAATCACTGAGATAGGCGGTAATGGAATTAGCTCATCAACATAATTATTAATTTTAAAAACCTGATATCATGGTGAGGAAGAAATTACTTTATGGATGTGTATATCCTATTCATTGAGATGAATTTTCTTCTCTGAAGCTATACTGGACACTTTTCTCTTTCCACCCCCCTTTCACTTCCCCCAGATATATGAGCTGTGCACTTGCTTTTATTCCCTGGCAGAAAATTTTTGCAATAATGCGTTTTGTTTTTGCTAATATCCCTGTGAAATATGTTGCCCAGATTTATGAAATCCTTTAGGTCCTTGTGCTAGGACTGAGTTTCCACCTTCCACTGCATACCCTGAATGAGTGATGAGTCAGAACAGATTAAGGAAAAGTACTGTGTCTCTGCAGCTTGAGTCTTCCCGTGTTCCTGGAGGTTCAGTGACTTGCACAATAGCGGTGTTTAAAGAGTGAGCCCTGGATCAGTGTGGCCCCTGCCTGAGAGGGTAAGAAAGGGCTCTCCCCTCAAGGAGCAGCAGTCTCAGTGATGGGAGATGTCTGAGGTCACTCCATAGACCAGTGGCAGATCTCTCAGTTGCAGCAAAAAAATCCCAAACAATGAAAACACCATGCTTTTATAGTAAATGCTGTAGTTAATTTCAGGCAGGATAAGTACCGTCAACTTGGCCACTTCATGTCCCTTTTGATTTTACAGAGTAAGAGTTTACTTCCAGAATTTAGAGAAACTAAGTTTGTGCCCTGAAACATTTATAATTTCACAACACCCCAGATAAGTGCATTCAGTCAATGGGAGAGGGAGAGGTAAATAAACCTGGAGTGAGTTTTGTCTCCAAGGTCAGTGTTGCAAGAGAGTTAACCATCTGTGCCTTCTTATAATAAAGCTGCTCAGAAATGTTGATGTTTCAGCCTGTTTGGCTTCTGTTTAGAGATTAATCTGAGCCCTTGGGTTTCTTTAAACAGTGGACTGATAATTCCTCTATTGCTTGAAAAGCTGCATCTGGGACACATGGATGTAGCAGCTGCTTTGAGGAGGTTCTCAAGGTCAGGCTTTGGCTAGAAGGGGATCCCAGGAAATCTGATCGTCTTTATTTGTCAGTTACTGTTGGCTGGAAAAAGCTATTTGCTTTCTTCTTCTGGCTCCCACCAGCCTCGGGCTTTTTAATGTGTGTGGTACTGTATCATCAGCATTTGAGAATCCGAGATCTCTGTAAAAAGTCAATTATCCTCTTGATTGCTATTATTAAGTGCAAAGGTAGTTTTGCAGATGTATGAGGGGGCAGCCCTATTCTTTTTTTTTTTTTTTTGAGTTTACAATCTTACCATGTTTCTAGGTGAGTAGGAAAAACAAACAGCTAAATGTGACCTACTGCAAAGATCTCTCGCAGAGTTTACATGCAGTCCTAGTGTCTATTTTCAGGTGTGAATGAAGGTTGTTTTTCAGCTTCCATCTGAGGTGCTTGGAGTTTGACAATAAAACTACTTGTATAGTTGTGTCCTTCCTGCAGCTGTTCTCACGCAGTGCTACTCTGCCTGGGAAAGGAGGCTAAAAGTACCAGAGCCTCCTCTCTTCCGTACTGTGCAGGTTTGCCATAGGAACGTCCCTCATGGATCCCATAGTTTTGTGCTGGGTGCTGTAAGCAAAACATAGATAATCACAGAATCACAGAATACTATGAGTTGGAAGGGACCCACAAGGATCATCTAGTCCAACTCACCCTGCCTTAGCAAGTTTAGCATCTAAGTGCAAGATGGAAACTTCCCACAGCAAATCACTTTAGTTCAGACACATTTTGACTGCCCAGAGAACTTGAAGCAGGCTGAGTGCAGCAGTGTTTCTTGGCTAATGCACCCACAGGAGAGCTAGGACTAACACACTGGTGAGCACCAGTATATACCCTACTCCTGGTGAACCTGCACAAGCCAGGCAGTCATCAGCCTTGTTGCTCCTCTTTGGAAATGAGCTGGGTCCTTGATGTTACTGATTTACCATCTACTGGTTGTATCTTAAGATTTCATACCCTTTCCCACAAAGTAAACCTCTTTGAGCTACTCTGTGTTACCCTCTCAGCAGTTACAGCACTTCTCATAGTTTATACTTTTCTTACCTTGCATTGTTTATATACCTTCTCACGACTCAACAGTAATTTTCTTAGAAAAACTGAGCCAATGTTGTGCAATTTTGTGGCACCACAGCTAAGCCTCAATCATTGACCTTATCTGGGCTGCCTGTTACACAGAAGGAGCCTGGAAGAGCAGCACTGAGAATCAGCTGGACCAATACATTGGTTAGCAATTGCCTTGAGGGGATTGCATCCTTTCTGGGAAAGATTTTGAAGATTAAAAGGGAAGAGATTTGCCAAGGTTAGTAGTGATTTCCAACCAGGCAGGAGAAGGGCGGCATGGAAAGAGACTTCTTTCCATGTGGGCTTCTTTGACTTTAGTGCTTGGATGCCTGGCTTCACAGGGCAAATGCAGCCAGGAATCAGTATACTGACAATGTATGGCATATATGACAATTGATAGGGAAGCATGAACCGTAAAGGCCTGTCTCCATTTTCCAGCCCCATTTCCATTTGTTGCTTCAAAGAAGAGGGAACTGGCAGAATGCTGACATGGACGAAGCAAAGAGTTAGACAAGTGTTCTAAAAGGCAGAGCACTGTCTGGATGTCAAGATACATTTCAGCAAGGCCAAAGAAAAGAAGGATGATTGCAGTAATTGAGAGGAGGCCAGTCATAGGCATTTGACAGAATAGGAAATGATTTGTACGGAGCTGTTACAGATAATGAATCTGCATGATCTAGATGTGGCTGCCTGGGAGAAAGTACAGAGAGAAATCTACATTGGGTGATCCATGGGTTGTTGGTTTGCCATATGGGTAAGATGTCATAGTTTCCTCAGCAATGAGGAAATAATATGGAAGACCAGTATCATGGACTTGCATTGCCAGCTCTACCAACATCTTTCTGCCAGTCTCATGAAGATCTTTTTAGAAACTCTTAAGAACATGTGCGAGCAAAACACATTTGTCAGTCCTCAGAACAAGGATGTTAGCTGGATCTATTTGCTAATGCAGATGGAAATAATTCAAATAGGATGCAGAGGGAGAAAAGAAGGGGATCAAGAAAAGAGCTTTATAAGGAACATCGGGAGGTAGCTGGGAACAGATTGGGAAACTGTGTGTCTCTTGCATAATATTTTAAAAGTAGCCTTTAGAGTAGTAGGAAGAGAATGAAGAGAGACTCAAACAAATGAACAGATTTGGTGTCAGTTGAGCACCGTCACTGGTACCAACAGCTGCGAGACCTAAGAGCTGTCTGAGAAAAGGCAATTAATGAAGGGGGAAATATGAACTGCAGCAGGTTTAGGGTGAGAATCTCCCAACAGTGTTGGTAATGGCAACAGTTAGAGATGAGATTTAGGATGACAGAGGAAGACAGAGTGAGGCCAGATCTAGAAAGTAGTGCTAGGAATGAGCAGTTGTGTAGTTGGCTGTGAAATCTATTTAAAAAAATAAAATTATTTGTTCAATAGCTGTTTAGAATCCAAAAACCATGACTACTTTTTTTTTTGTTCTCTTGCTTTTACAATTGTGTCATCTTTCTGGTTTGTGGTTGTTTAGGGTTTGCTGTTTCTGAGGTATTCTTGTACAGTGTAGCTTTCAAAATCTTCCTTCTGTTTATTAGTACCTCCGCCCTTTTTTTTCTTCCAAATGTCATCTCTTTCATTTGAGAATTTTACCCTGGGGTGCTTCAATTATGTATGAAGGTGGAGTATTTGGGATGTGCAATTCACAAGTGCTTTCAATATGCGATCTGAGCTTTGAATATGAGCAGAATCACCAATATTTGTTTCTAGGGCACCTTGTCTTAAATGTGCAGTCAAGATGCAGCTTTTATTCCTAAGTGTTCAGGTTTTTTACTCAGTTTCTGCAAGACTAATGAACCATCCACATGAGGATGATGAAAACATGTTGCATCGAACATACCTAGTGCGGTAGGGCTGCTATAGATAGACAGATGGCAGAATTGACCATGTTGCTACTCGGATAAGAAACAAATAATGGAGGGATGACTAGCTAAAGCTTCATTTCTGTCCCAGTGCTGTGGGTTACTGCTCTGGTTTGAATGCGTTTTTTTTTCTCTGGCAGCAAGAGGGGCAGACTGAGCCTCCGCTGCTCCCAGTAATTCAAGGTCATAAAAGCAGATAACAGCACCTCTGTGAACAACACATGAGAGAAAGAAAAAAAAAAGTTAGTAACAGAAAGTAGAGGTGCCAGAGCAGAGCATGTGTGGGGAGTGGAGAAGCTGAAAGCTATGGGGGGCTCACCAGGCTGATCAGAGAAGGGGTAGGAATGTTCTTCCAGGCATCCCGCTGCTGCTTGTGGAAAGGACCATGGTGCAAACCTATGGAATAGAGAGAGAGAGGAACCAGTGATGCAGAATCCACCTGAGGCCACAACTGAAGATGGAGAATCATGCTGCAACAGCTGCAGATGTTTGGGAGCCCAGAAACACAAAGCCGGAGCTGAGAGCTCGGCAGAGATCCTTTGGACAGACGTTTTGCGACAGAATTGCATTGTGGTAGGATCTGATCCATGTACTTTGGGATGGGCTCATAATGACGCAGCAAAAAGCCAGTACTTAAAAGGCTACATCCTGGCTGTGACTCTCAGACAACAGAGAATGGAAGAACTGTGTCCCTGTGTCGAGATCTCACTTGGGAAAGGATCATGAAAGACTTTTCCTCTTGTGTGAGAGAGAGAGAACTTTACGGAAGGGCAGAGAGATGGTTCCTACCCCAAATCTGGTCAGAAATACCAACGTGCCTGGTTTTACCCCTATCCCTGTTCCCCCTTTGTCTCCTGATTGAAGAAGGGAATATGAGAGGGGTGGGGGAAAAAGGTTGCCTCTAAAATGATGCTTCTCACATTAAGCTCTGATCTTGTTAGTTAATAAATAAATCCTTTATATTTCTCACTTGTAGCTTGCTCTGTTTTGCCTGTGATAAGTTTTATTTTCAGTTTTTTTCCCGGGAGATAGGTGTGGATGAATCTCTGGCATCCAGCCAGGGTCAAGCCATGACAGTTACAAATCTTCAGCCTGTATTTACTTGCTAAGATATATGATGTCACATGTATAGAAGCTATCCCATTTGGTGCTGTAGATCAAATGGATCAGTAGCCATTAGAAAACAATACACAGTGGAAGACATCTCTGCAGATATTTGAGAAGCATTGCTTTGACTGTCACCTGCAGAAACAGAGAATATTGTCTGCCAGTATCTCCATCTGTTATCCAGCAGCAGTTGTTGAGTTTGTACTTCTGATGATATTTTGCTATTGGTGCACATGGAAAGGGCATAGAGCTCTAACACAGACCCGGGACAAACCAGAAGGTCTAGGGAATGGTTTAATAAACATTTTTGGGAGGAGCTTCCAACTGTGCCTGTGAAGATCTTGCAGGCAACTTCTGGCAATTTGTGCTTTTTCTGCAGACTGCTGACTCTTAAATACCACTTCTAATGCATTGCAGAAAGGGAGGGAATGCTGTGGGCTACAGTAGGCAAGACCTTAATGGTTTAATAAATAAACTGGAGGAGAGGGCAGGGGGAAGGAAAAATAAAGGTCCTATGACATCTTAGGCATTTTCAAAGATATTTGAAGCAATACCTTTGTCAGTTTTCTGTACCCAGCCACTGTTTCAGAGCAGCCTTTATGCCTTCCAACATTGTGCTGCAGCCACCCATCTTCCCAATAGAGCTGAGCATGACAAAGCTTTGGATGATGCTTCTCCAAAGCAAGAAATACTGTGCCAAGAGCGAAGTCTGTTGGATAGGCAAGGAAGTGCCCAAGGAGAGGAATATATTTAACATTGGAGGAGAGGGGAAGGTTCAACAGTGGGTATGGATGTGTGTGTAAAGGGCATTGGGGAGGTAAACAGAACCAAGGGGGATGAGAATCACAGCCAGGCACACAGGGAATTCTGCTAACAAAACCTATGGAACATGTAGCATCCCAGTATGAAAATAGTGGTACCTTAGTGGATAGTTGCATGGTGGGCACTTTAAAGCAGCTCTTCAAAGCAACTGTTGCAGACACAAGCCAGCCCACAGTGAGGAACCACTTGGCACCAGCAGTGTCAGAAGACTGTCTCATCCCTTTGAGGGTCAGCACTCTACGAGGAACATGGAATGAGCATGGACCAGCAGAGAATCCTGGTTGGTTAAGATTTACTGGACTAAGGGAGGTAAAGTGTAGGACACATTTACAGACTTAGAGAGATTCTCGCTTTGTTTTCAACTCAACTGCTAATCCAAGGTCAAAACCAATCTGTATCTTCTGTCTCTACTGCTTTGTCTCTAGTCTTTAAGGGTTTGATGTATGGTCTCTGTGCTGACATACTAGTAACCTAATCTTAATTTTGTTGCCAGTAATCATGAAATACCTTTGCTGTAAATTTGCAACAATCTGCCCTTTGAATGCATTTCACTGTTAAGCTGGAGCCCTGATTAATAACCTCTCTGGAGCCCTGATTAATAACCTAAATGTCTTATCATAATTAGCTAGTCCTCAGCCTCGGAACTGGGGAAAGTACAAATGTGACAGTTTTCAAAAGTAAGTGGAGCAGGATCAGGGATTCTACAAACATTGCTGCCTTTGTCCTCATCTGGAAGCTGTATCTATCAAAAAGTAGATTTTAAATTTTTTTTATAGCAATATGTAAGACTTTCTTTTAGTATATGCTCTACTTCTTTTTGGAATTAGTATGCATTTGTCCTTGCACCAACTTTGTTCTTTACCATGTCAGTTCCTTCAAAATATGAATTATGTCTCATGTCTCAGAGATTCTGTACATAACATGCTCTGATGAAATCTATTCTACAATGTACAAATTGCTAGGGAATATTATATAAAATACGTGTAGAATACCAGTGCTGGGAGATGCACCAGCTAAAATAGGGAGAAGCTGTTTAATTTAATTTTGTTCTTCTCTAAGATCATTGAATTACAAATTCCTGAGAGCACTACTGCAAACGTGAGCATTTTTTTTCCTCTGAGCTTTGCAATGAGCTTTCATTTGTAACAGTGTGTATGTAAGAAAAATATGCTGTACAGGAAAGCAATGCTGCATGGTTGAAGTCTCAAACAAATTTAATAAACTTGTGGATACATCACTCCAAAAAACAAAGCAAAATTCCTTTTGTACCCCTGAACTAATTTCAACTTTTTCTCTGACAGGCAAAATTTTCTAGAATTCTTAAAACTATTTTAGAGCCAAAGTCATGAAGACAGGCCTGGGCAATTTTTTTCAGAAAATTTGAATTTTTATATGTTTTTAAATCTTCCAAGTTTCATAATGTTACAGTACTGTTTGAGTGACTGAGTAGTGTCTGCTTCTTTTCATTTCTCTTTCCACCAGATTATTTCTGCTGACTCTTAGAACAAGATGAAGGTTGGGTGCCTAGTTGGCTTTGTTAGCTGTTGAACTTTGTTTCACGTTATGCTTCTAAAAATACTGTCAATGAAATAAAATGGGAGGCTTGTGTACAAATGAAGGGTTACACATTTTCTACCTCTGGGTGGTAATGTACAAGACTCCTCTTCTGGAGTGGTCACTGGTAGCAATGAAGCAATAGCTTGACTTCAGCGCTCCTTCACTTGGTGGGATGGTATTTGGTTAATTGTAGTCACATTATTAAAGGATTAATGTTCCTGCGCACTGACACAAACGTGTGTGTCCACCTACAGATGACAGCTCTCTTGAAATCCACTTTAGTACAGCGGTGAGTGTCCCCGCCTCTCACATGGGAGATCAGGGTTCAATTCCTGCTGGGGAGGCAGTGGTGCCATTTAAGAGTTGGACTCGATGATCCTTGTGGGTCCCTTCCAACTCAGAATATTCTGTGAAATTCTGTAAAATGCATGGCCCCATGGACTGACTGTGTTGCAGGATACATGATAAAGCTACTGCAGCCTGCTGTGAGTAAGCCGGGCCTTTCCCTGCTAATCCCAGCTCTACCCATCTTCCTGGTGCAGTCTGTTTCAGTGGGTTGTCTCTGAATCATGATCTAAGTCAAGGATCTAAAAACTAGCACTGTACCTGGGGAGTTTGATGAGGGTGTTGTGCCTAGCTGGATGTGCATTTTGCTGGCTCCTCTCATCTGTGGGGGTGCACACACACTTTCAGCAGAGCCAAATGATTGCTGCCAAAGGAAAATAAATCTGAATATTAATGCAGTGAAGGTAATGGGCCTTCTGGTCATCTTGTACTGGCCTTTCTTGAAACTGAAATTCCCATGCTCTCCTTTTGCTGGCAGCATTGAAGTGTATGCAGATTCAGTACCACATGTAAACTCAGTTATGACTGGAGTCTTCCCCTGCAAAGCAAACAGTCTTCAGCTGCACAACAGTGAGAGGAACCTCAGGAAGCCCTTAAGATGAGGTGAAGGATGCTGTGTCTATTGGTAGTTGTACCAGCTAACCTGAGGTGGTTTTAAAGCAACAGCATCTCCAAAGGGACTTTAATTAGCATTTTATAAAAAGTATCTGCTGCCTTAATTCTCAGCTTGTCTCAAGTTGAGCTGTGCAGGTGTGTTGGGAATTGCATCTGCTCCCTCTGGATTCCTTATAACCTACTAACTTTACTTACCATTTCTTATTTAAGATTTATGTCCATCTCAAAGAAGGCAGTGGTGCTGATGGGCTGGATGCTTTGAAGAACAAACCACAACTTCACAGTATGGTGGCCAAAAGCCTTTGTCAGAACGCTTCTGGGAAGAACTACATCATCTTCACAGGCCCAAGCATTACCAGCCTGAATCTCTTCGAAGAATTTGAGAAGCAAGGTGTGTATTGGGTGACTCACTGGGTTTTAATAGTGACAGACTGAGGTACCTCCTGCCATTGAATTAAAAAAACCTTCCAAAAGTCTTCACTGATATTTCAATTCCTTGTATAGATAAGTTGTTCATCTCTAAGAAAAGTTCTCACACATGAAAAAGTACTCTACAAAGGACTTTCTAAGTTGCTCCTTAAATCTTCCTCTCTAAGTCTTCAAAATGAGGATGTAAAAAAAATTTAAATCAGGTTATTTAAAGCCCTTTTTTTGTTGTTGTTGTTGTTCTTTGCTTAACAAATGTGAGGTCAAATCTATATGGCCTGGGGGACTTTCCAGAATCAGAGGATTTTGTATCTGCTTGTGATTTTTTCTATTTCCCATTGTAAAAGACTAGAGATGGGATGAATCCTTAAGAAATGTGCCTTACAAGTCTTTGTTGGTTTAATATCTGTTAGAGATGTGACTTCTTTAGATGACATTTTATGCCATTGCAAAATCCCTACAAAATTTTCTTTTTTTTTTTTCTGATATCAACATATCTCAGTGGGACAGTTCTTACTTTTGAAAGCATAATAAACTCTGCACTAGTGAAAGCACGCTTGCCAGCAGAATGATGTCTCTCTGAGAAAGTTTCTTGATTGTGCAGAGAGTAATCCCAGGCCATTCTTTCTGTCAAATGCCCCCTCACCTTGAGTGTGGAAAAGCCATGTGTTACGTTGCTTTCAGCAGTGCTGAGGACTCATGACTCCCCTTGAATTAGGAGGCCTGCACAGTCTTCTAGAGTTGGTGTGATACACAGAATAGATTCTTCATAGCAGTAAGGCTTGAGACTGACATTATGCATCACAGATGAGGGCATTTCCTGTTTCAACACGCCACTGATGTCCACGTTTTCCTTTTGACATGGCAGAAAATTAAACCCATGTAAACCATTATATTAATGGAACGTGGCCCAAAGCAGGGGGAAAGTCTGGGAGTTGGGACAGTGTGTTGATTCTCATTTAAAAAGAGAACAAGGAGCTGCACCAGTGCTGTAGTTGAGCACTTCAGACTGTGCTGGCACTGAGGCTGTCTCTATTGAGCTCCGTGCAGAATTTAGGTCCTGCATTATTTTAGGTAAGCTGGAAGCTCATTGAGTACAATAGAATACCTGCATATTCTCATGAAAGAGCCATGGTTTCCCAAAGGCTGTGAACACTCTAATAGTAAACAACTCAAACGTATTTATAGTGCACTGGAGTTTTCCTCTGAGCAGAGACCAATTTTAGCAAGTTGGTTTTTACAGCTGATTTTAAGCATTACATTTTTAAGACTAATGAATCAATGATGCAAAACATGGGTTTAAAAAAATAGAAAGGAGAACACACATACTCTTAGTACCTGAGATTAAATTTTAAGGTTTATATTTAAAGACTGACAGGCAAAAACTTGACTGTTGCCTCCTTTATGCTCAGTTAGGGAAGGATAAAGACAATCTGGTGTGATCCAGTTGATCTGTAGCCCTGGTGAAAAAGATGTATTACTACTAAACCAACTGAATGTTTATCATTTGCAGATAATTCAAATTGTTCACAGGGTTGAATTATTCATATGCTTTACACTGCATGGATCATTCAAATTAATGGTTTCTGGCAGGTAACAAATCCAATAGTGTCTTTTTAAAGCATGTAATTTTGGCTTACTATCTGATCAAATATGCTAATGCAATACTGAGATTTCATTCTGGTTCATGATTTCTTATACAGCTTCATGAGACTTCATGATCTTTGACAGCTGCCCCCAAAATTAAATTTCAGGTCTGGTACACAATATCACCTTCCTAGGGGTGATGCTATGAGGTGGGTGTGGGGTGGACACTAAGATAGCAGGTTTATTGACTTTGCGAAATAACATGGCACTCCTATATAAAAAAGATCATGAGGAGCAGAGTATTTCTGTTTAGTAAGATGATAGGATAGTCTGCATCTGCCATGGGTTACCAGGGGCTAGCTCAGGGATTTTGGGGAGGGGTGTTGAACTGGAGGGACTGTGAGACACTGGGAGAGGTGAGATGCTTGAGATTCAAGCTGTGGTGAAGTCAGTAAGAACCTTGGATGAGATGGTGTTTACTGGCTCTACTGCAAAACAAATAGTGTATTGTCAGCACCTGCTGGGATCCTACTGTGTTGGCAGGACATCGGGGAAGAGGTAAGCAAAGAAGCCTGGACTTGGCAGAGAGACCTCTCCTGACCTGTCAGTCTTCCTCAGCAATGAAGTCTATGTTGAGCTTTTCTGGTAGGTGGCTTAGCCAGCTAACTCTAAACAGGGCTGCACCATGACCAAGATGTGTCATGAGAGCCTATTTGAAAAGCAACTATGCTCAGGTGCTCAAGGTGTTCAAGACCCATTCTTTAACTTACTAATTTACTTTTTGTGTTCAAGAAAGTTTAGTTTGTGGACTAGAGCAGGATCAGCAGTAGAATAAACTCATTGGGAACTGAAAACTAAAAGAAATTGGTGTCATCTCAACTGCTTTGTGTTGTTTGGGGGGTTCATGACTTTTGTCATACTATCAACAGAGAAATAGGCTTCATTCTTGGAAGCCATAAAACTTCTGGGAACGTGAAAGTGAAATTTGAGGGAACAAATGGGAATTCTGGAAAAATCTAGAAAGAGTCACCTACTAAAATTTTTATTAGTTCCTCTCAAAATCCTTGATGAAAAGGACCTGGAGTCTTGGTAGCCGGCAAGTTGAAAATGAGTCATCAGCATGCCCTGGCAGCAAAGATGGTCGTCACTGACTTGGGCTGTGTTAACAGGAGTGTTGCCTGTAGGAGTGGAGGGAGGTGGTTATTGCCAGCTACAATTTTGCGGAGCACACCCCCAGGTACAAGAAAAACATTGATAAACTGGAGTGATTCAGCACAAGGCCACCAACATGACCAGGGGCTAGACCACAGGATCTGCTATGGGGATGGGACTGTTCTTGTTGAGGTTCATAAGAGGCTACGTGGGGATGTAACAGCAGCCTTACGCTACTCTATTGAGAGGACGGAGTTGGCCTATCACAGTGGTGCCTTGTGAAAGGACAAAAAACAACAGACACAGGCTTCACTAAAAGACATTCAGGCTAAATGCAAGATCTTTTCTGAGGGTAGTGAAGCAGGGTGCCCAGACAGGTTGTGCAGTCTCTGCCGTTGGAGGTTTTCACGCCCAGACAACATAAAGCCCTGAGCAGCCCTGTCTGGCTCAGAGCTGACTCTGCTCTGACAGGGGATGGGACTGGAGACCTCCCAGGTTGCTTTGTAATCCGAATTAGGTTTTAATCCATAGGATCCTGTGAGTCTGAAAACTTTCTGGTATCTTAACTGTCATTGCCTTTTCTTAACCCTAGCCCACACATGCATTACATACTGCGAAAAATATAATGTTCTTCATTGAGAGCCTGCTGTGTAGCACCTTCACTCTACCATGCTAGACAATACTGTGCCTAGTAATATAAAGGAATGTCAGTGAACATTTTTTTTAAGATCTATGAAGGTATCAAGAACTGAGAAGACCAGAAAATAAAACAGAACACTTTGGTCTTTTTAAAAATCAAAAACCTGAATAGACCTCTTTTTTATTTTTCAGGGGACATTTAAGAATTTCTTTCTCTGACCTCTGAATAGAACTGGAAACCTGTGCTGAAATGCCCCAGATTCTCTGTTCTGTGAGCAGACAGCTGTCACTGCTATTTGCCGTGACATTCATTCATAGTGAATGTCCCTTTTTCTCTCTCTAAGCATTAGTGTTGTCCTTCATACAGGACAGAACCTCCTAAAGCCTTGTGTCCCATCCTTCCCTTAAATATAAGATCCCCAGAAGTCCCTTTTGCACACTCTGAAACAAGAGGGAACAGCTGGCTCTGTCCTGCAGAGAGGCTGGTGTTGTCAAAGCTGCAAGAGCTGCCAGCCTGTGTGACCATGGCATTCCCACGAGCTTTTCAGAATCCGGCAACTCCAGCACATGGACTAAAAAAAGTTCCCTTCTCCCCACAAGAGCCCCCCACAGTTTCCCTAGCTCTGATTTGACCGAGTATTGCCCGCAGAATAAAAAGATGTGTCATGAGAGCCTATGCCTTAATTAGCTAGAGCCTGATGGCCTTTGCAAATACATTGGACTAGTGAAGATGTGGTGAAACAGCACAAGCTCTCTGGTGACTGGAGACTCTGGGTATGACTTTTGGGTTACTACACTTAAATTTTCTCTTCTTTGCTAAACTATCTTAGGTGTATTCATTTATATTGCTGTTAGCAGTTTAAGAAGACCAGAGAAGTACAACCTGTCTCCCGTGACTCCTGTGTGTGTGGCAAACACCTATTGTGATTCTGATTTAATTGCACACAAAAACTTCATGAAGCCAGATGGGTGTAATTTTTATTGCTTCTATTGCTATAGTAACTGTGTGGTGTAAAAAAAAAACTCTACAGATTAAGGGTGTCATCCATGATGAGAGACACTATTAAATGTGCAGAAGTGCTGCACTTTTGTAGGCTATACAGAAGGAAGGTTACACAGTGTGTTCCTGAGAGAGAAGATAGTTCCCATTATTCTGTATGAGAAGTGAAACATCTGCTGGAAAACTTCTGCAGGCTTATTGCTGCAATAAAAGGACAGGCTACAATTAGTTATTATGGGATCTCAGAGATGGCTATTGCTATTTTGAAGCTCTAGCACAATAAGGTAGTTATTGGCTTGGTTTTGTAGCAGTGCAGTCTCCTGAAGAAAGTATCACTGAAATGTGAATCAAACTTCAGACAGCTAGGGAAATTCTTCTCAGTCTTGCTTGTTATCAGAGCAGGAAGATTTTAATTTTGGCTGGAGGAAAGCTTTCTAAAATTTTGCTATGTTAATGGCAAAGTTTGCAGGTATGACCTATACTGTTTGGGTGCCTCTTAGCAACAGAAGAAATTAAAACAAAGGAAAAAACCTCCAAACAAACAAAAAGAAAGCTTTCCACTGGAGGTACCGTTCTTTCTATAATGATTGTAAGCCTGTTGTCATCTGACTTTTCTCACTGTCTTTTGTGGAAGGAACTTACTGAGTTTCAGGGACTGAGTCATTCATTAGGAATAACCACTGGAGTGCCTTGAGAATGAAGTTTCCCCATTGCTGTGTTGGTTGGCCTTCTTCTGACATCAGTGGCTTTAATTTCTGATGGAAGAGCCGTAGCTTCTTGTAGATCTGCCCACAGCAAGTGGTCCAATTCATGAGTCTTTTCAATTATTTTTTTAGTGTTCCTGTAGTATCTGTGAGCTGCTGGAGGGTTGCTCAGCAAGCCAAACAATATATGAACAAAGGTCAAAGGCTACACCTGCACTCAAAAGCTTAGGTCATTCCAGAAAGACAGAGGCAGAAGGGCCACAGAAATGGAAATGCACAAGAGAGGTAACATACGTAGGGGAAGCCAGACACTGTATTCTGTAAGGACACCATGCAAAATTTGCCACGATTGGAAAAAGGCAGACTTAGCTGACAGATGAGCTCTAAACTACCTACCACAAGACATGCACAGATGTCACCTGCTTCCATGTGCATTGTTTTTTTCCACTCAAGTGGAAACACAAAACTGAGGAAGACCATGGAAATTTCCATCCAAGATTTCCTTGGAAAAATTTGATCAAGAGGAACTCCTTCTCTTGGACTATTAGAAACATGATGTTATTATTTCACAGCCTAATGACAAATTCAAGCATTGTTACTTATGTTGTTTTCAAATCTTGTTTGTGCCCACCTGGCTGCATTGAGATGTGTTTTGTGGTGTTAGATTGTATTCATTGCCTCTTTCACATATGAAAAGGCCAAGAAGCTACGAGCAGCAGACTGTGTCGCCTACAGAGCCTCTGACGTCTGTGCAGGACAAGATCAGTGCTCATGCAACTGGGGCACTGTATGGTTTATCTCCTTTCCCTAAAATTAGTTTTCACTTGAACTTGTACGTATTTCCATCTTCTCCATCCTTCCAGCATATGCATTTTTTTAATTCAACCAGTGGTTTCAGTGTTTTTTTAACTGCTTCAGCAACATTTCCTTAGTAAACCAGATGATGCAGGTGCAAGGAGTAGTGAGCTGAAAATCAAGAACTTGGCAGCACAGTGAAAGCAGTAGATTAAACCAGAGTTTGTAACCTATGTATATTGTGATTAAAAGCATCATGGGAATCATATAGGAGAATTTATTTCAGTTGACATCTAAGATGCTGTAGTTTTCCCTACCTCTCTGCTCCCTCCAGAGTTTATTCTCTTAGTTAAACATCAAAGACTGTCTTGGATAATAAATTCTGATTTGTCCCATAAAACCTGTTGGTGTTTTTTTCAGATCAATTTTAAATATGTTGTGAAGACCATTAGAGAGGTTGTAGATGTTATTGCTAGGAGGAACCCCTGAATTATTTTTGTCGTCATTTCATCATGACTGTGTGAGTGGTATCAATAGATTTAATCAAGAGAGCAGACTTTCTGCACTTGTCTCAGTTTCCAGAGACATTAATATAGGTATCAGTATTACAGACGAAAACCACTTGGCTGACATGTCTGTTGAACTAGAAGGTTGTAGGGCAAGTTCTTTCTCTGCTCAGGTCATTCAGACTTGCCCTACTGTTTTTGCTCTTTGGGTCCATGGAAAGGCTTGGTAATAGGGAATATGTTTGTTCACATGCAGAGATTTACTGCTGTGGGTTGCTGAGCACCAGGAAGAGTGACTGCACAGGCCTACCTCCATCCATGCTGAACAATTCTGAAACTCCACAGTCCAGAGGACAGTACAGAATAAGAATGAAGGGAAATATGTCCTTGATCTGCTGGTACAATAAAGGGCACTTTCGTTTTCTGACCAACGCCTACTCACCGGTTCAGCAAGGTAAGCCGTGTTCCTACTTCTCATCTCAAAAGTGTATAAGTTTTATGTCACAGGGCAAAACGAGTCACTGAGTTTGATAATAAGCCTGAATAAAGAGCTTGATCATAATTAATCAAAACATCCTAGATAAACAGTAGATGTAGTGATTACTTCCCTTCTGTGTCTTCCTACAGCTATTCTTCTTCCCCACGCCAAGGTTAAAACACTACTGCTAAGGCAGCCTCCTTTGTCTGAGCTAGTGGAGGCAGTCTTTTAAGTATAAAGATTATACCTACCAGATAGTCAGAGACGGGAAGATTATTGTTAAGACTGGACGAGAGCCCTATGTGCAAAACATTTTGTAGGCTTCCTGCTACAGAAGAATTAATAAACGTCATGATGTACTGAGAACTCCAAGCGGGTCCTACAATTAATTTATCTTACTCAGTAAAAACTTAGTCACAAACACATGTCCTTTTGCCAGAAGTAAAAATGATTAAGGTTTCCTGTTGTATGGTAAATTAATTCTACCAGTTGATGAAAAGAAACCGAAACAGGTGATTTGGGTAGTTCAAATAATGAATAGAGAGCGTCTTGCTACTGGAATCTTTTCCTTTTTGAAAGTACAGAGAAGGTATTAAGAACATTTGGAAGCTTCTGTTAAATGCAGTGTGACTAGCTAACTCCTTGAAATTAGTTTTTCAGTGAAAATATTGTTTCAGTTTCTTATAATTTTCAATATGTAGATTTAGGTATATGTAACTGCCAGAGACAAATACAAATAACCTGAACTTCTAAATGTAAAGCCACTGGTTCAAAGGCATCTTCTACACTAATTTTCTGAATTCCAAGGGACTCTCACGTGTGTAACAGACTACAGAAGCAAAGTTAAGGCCAAGAATTACTAAATGGTAAGGTGAGAAGCTCACTTAGAGTGTTGTTCAATGCCTTACCAGAAGGCTAATGACCTTAGCAAAGCATGGCTTATCCCGAGGAATACTGCTGGGCACCCCAGTGGAATGAGGACTTGGTTGCTCCGATGGACTGGTGTCCCAGCACAAATGCTGAAAATGTATATGTGAAGGAAATACAACACTTTGGAGACTCTGCTAAAGCCAGTCCCTGGAACAGTGTTGCTCCCCATGAAGGGTATTAAACCATGCTGTTTTCCTTGTGCACTTTGCTGGATTTAGATTATTCAGCTGCACTAACTGGACAAGACTTATCACTACATGTCGCCTGTTTTTTACAGACAACCATGGAGCATTTTGTCATAGTTCATAAATATTATTAGAAAAGTACTCTGTAAATGTCAAGTGTTAACTGCCCCATTAAAAGGGGAAGCAAAAGCAGACTGTGCTGACAGCATCCTTTCCAAGGAGCACATGGAGGTGTGAGCTGTTTTGCTTGTGATTGACCTTGGGTCTGTTTTGGCATAGATGGGATTGTAGGTTGTGTGTGTGAGGTAGTTTAACATCCACTGATTAGGACTTCTGTGTGTGATGGACAAGACCTACTCAACACTTTGCTTACCAAATGCCAGCTGGGGCAGTTGACATAGTTCCTGGTGAATCAGAGCAGAAAACAGAGACTGGCTTTTTAAAGAGTGGTACTGGGGAAAGAGAGTCTTTAGCTGAGACCTAGGAGCAGATGGAGACTCAGTGGAAAGGCAAGAGACCAGATTGCCTGCTTCTGATTTGGCACCTCTAAAGTCAGCATAGCAAATGCCAACTTGAAGCTGGACCACCAAAGTCTCCTCTAAAGCACATAAATACAGAGGAGGAATCTATGCTCCTTGAGGCAAGCCTGTATCATAGATGTGCTGAGCATGTGTATTAGATGGGAGAGGAGGAGGTACGGACAAAGGGGATTAAAACCCATGCAGGGCAGTTGAGAAGAGACTGGTGCCAGTGGGATTGCCTGATGATGCACGGTGTGTGTTTGCACTTGGTTGAGCATAAATGTTTATGGGCTGGAGGATGCCATGAAGAGAAAACCTTAAAAACAGAAGGCAAGAGATGGTTCAAAGAACACTTAGGATGAGAAAATATGTAGTTAATAATTAGCTATTTATTGTCATTTAAAGGAAAATCAAGAAGGTAAATCTTGCCTGTACTCGAAGTGTAAATCCCACCCTAGCCAGAGGCATCAGGCGGGCAACACACTTGTCAGAACTGATCTATGAATATTATTCTTAGATGCAGCAGGTTATTTATTATGGATGTTTTAAACCAACATGCCATAATACATCTTCTCAGATGCTAAAGGATGAGTCTCATACCTTTAGTCTTGCACAAATGTCCTGCATGCTCTATCAGGTGTGTATTTTCTGCCTAGAACAAAATCAGATTGGATGTTTAATTTCTCTTAAGGGTTAACTTGAGTTTAATTTTGACTTGTGCCTGTATTGCAGAAGAACTGAGAAGTCAAAAGAGATTGGTACCCCCAGAGAGTAAGAAGTTATTGTTACTCTAAAGCAGGTGATCTATGTGCTGGCCCAAACCTCTCCATTTGTGGGACAAGGCTGCATTTTTGTTTTCTCTCTATACATCTGGTGCCCACTTCCCCAGCAGCTGTGTTAGCATATTCTAGAAATTTCTACAATATTTTTTTTCATACATAACAAGATGGAGCAGCCTCACTTGCTGCACATTAGGATGACCAGAATAACATCTTTAGCAAAGCACAGTTGAACCCAAGCTCTTCTTAAGGAGTATCTTCTTTCTGAAAACTTTCACAAGTGCTTTTCAACTACTAGCTCTACTTAAAAGCGAAACAGACAATAAAGGTAGAAAGCAAAGCTTGGGCCACATAGGCAGGTAGCTGCAAATGGCATTTCACAAGTGACTTCTGAGAAGATGGTAGATGTTGTGGTGCCATCACAATTATATGAAGCAGCTGTTTAAGTCCCTGAGTGGTTCTTAGCCCAGGAGAAGCTGGAGTGAGAGGTGTCTGGTGACAACCTAGTTTCCTGAAAAAAATCAGTTTCTGAGATTGGCCCAGAATGGAAAGTCTGGGGAAAGACGCATAAAGTATGTTTCAGGATAGTTGAGCTTAGGATTTTTAACTTTACATTTCCGTGTGTCCTTTGTGACCGTAGAGCCAGGACATTGTATCCACGTATTCTGAGGGTGGGGATGGGGCTGGAGAACCCCGATGGGATGACCTTGAACCTCAGATACTGACTGCCTGCAATTCTGATCAAAAACTGTAACAAATCGAAGTCCTGATAAAAAGCCATATAGCACTTGGATCATGCAGTGTCCACTCTGTTACATTATTTGAAATGTTAGTGTTTGCCCAGATGGATGCAAGTGCTGGTACTAATGAGACTCCCATTAAAAAAAAAAACAAAAAACCAACCAAACAAAAAAACCCAAACCAGAACATTATTCAAGCTTGTAAAATCACAGATAAGCTTAGGATAAGTGTTTTGAGGAAACAAGCATAAGTCTCAACAAATTTTTGTCTTTCTTGTTTCATTTTGTTTGATATTTCCCAAGCTTTGCCTGATGAGCAGATGATACAGTTAAAAAATTTAAATTAAAAAGAAAATTGGTTTAAAAAACCCCACAAAGCTGATGCCTTTCTGTGGTGACAGCATGAAGACGGGCAGGCGACAGCCCTTCCGGCATGGAGGCAAAGTCAGGCTGTAGCTGCAGCGCAGACAGTGTGTTCTCTGGAGAGCTTCCAGGGATGGGAACACAGCGATGCTGGGGGAGGACCAGGAGGGGAAACAGCTCATCGGATGTGCCGGTGAGTCAGCTAGCTCAGGGCTGGCTTGGGACCGCTTGCCACAGAGACCTGCAGCTAGAAATGACCCATCTCCAGCAGTTGTCTTCCCTGGGGAGGTGGCCTACAGCTACAAAACAAGGCTAGGAAAAGCTAAAAAATAGTGTGCCTATAAAGCTATTTATGTTCTCAAAACAGAGGAATGTCATGTGGAGTATAAAAGAAAGTGAGAAGGGAATATATGGTAAATACAGTACAAATATAGCTGCCACTGTAATGCATTCTTTTAAGGCTTATGAACAAAAAGCGAATTGTAAAGAACAAATCTCCAAAAGAAGAGAAAAGGAAGAAAGGAAGGAGAGCAAGAGAAAAAAGAAGGGGATTTTTTTTCTTTTGTAAAACACTGGTACCAGGAACACACTTACCCTTTCCTGACCTGCCCTGGTGGGATGGCAAGTGATTTTGTAGCACTGATGCAGCAGGCTGGTGATGTATCAGTCCTTTTTACTTCATGCTGTTCAGATTTTTGAAAGGATCAAAACCACACTATAATAATTATATGAATGCAATGAAGGAGTTATTTATTTGGTTGGTTTCACCCCCTGCCTCCCTTTGGCTACATTTACACCCAGCTCAGAGAGGCAGAGGTGAAAGGAGAGTGTATTGAACGATTTATAGGTGATATCATTTTAGATTCTTGAAAAATCAGACTTTAAAGACCCTAAATAAATTGCTGCTTGGCTGAGCTGCAGCAGAGCATTTAGTATGCGTCTCGAGTTTTACTTCAAAACAGCCTGCCAGCTAGGACAGTGCAGGGGGCTTGGCAGAGATAATGGATGGAATCAGACTTCCAACTGAAAGAATGAAATGGTGAAGTCTATAATCAAAACGTGAGTAGCATTTTAGGGATTGTTGTAAAACAGCTGAGAGAAGGAGGCAGTGAAAGTTTGTTTGAAGGCTTGGGAAATGAGAAAGCCCGGAATTGTACCTGTACTGAAATGATGTTGAGAAAGGATGCATCCAAGCCTGTGCTGCTTTAGACCTGAAGAAAATAATGGTGTGCTAGGGGGGGAGAGTAGGTATCCTCACTAGAGAATGTGCCATAGACACAGAGCAAGTGGTTGTCCATCTTGTGGGGACATAAAGTCAAAAGTTAAAGAACAGACTCCTTTAACATAAGTTTGTTTTATTCACCCTTCCCTCCTATAGGGAGCTTCCCATGGGAGGCAGGGAAGGAGGACAGGAGTATTAAACCATAAAAGAGCTAGGAGAGTTTCTTAGGAGAGATTTGGACTTACAAATACTGCTGTAGTGTTGGATAAGGCCAAGCCAAAGATAGACCATGTGAGATAGTGGGACCTGGCTTTGGAGTAACCTGCTCTAGTCATCACATTTTTGTCAGTGCAGAAAGTGGTTTGTACGTGGTTCCTCAGGTGGCCTGTTGCCTGACCACAGAATTCTGCAGTAGGATAGTCATCCCCCTTGATGGCCTGAACTACCAAGCCAGATGACCAGGCAAGGCAAAGAAGCATCACTTAGAGGAAGAGAAGTGTGTGCTTAGCTCCGCCAAGTGTACATCTCAGCTCTGGCTCCTCGCAGTGGGAATCAGGCTGCTTTTCAATTTCAAAGATACTGTATGGCTCCTTCAACTCACCCACCAGCATCACTTCTGCTTTGACTGTATCCAGTTGGCTGCTTCTTACTGTATTTTCATTTCTGCATCAATTAGCACTCAGTGTCGTGGAGGTAATGTTGCTCTTGGCCCCCATGGGTGGAGATAAGCCAGGGATTTAATTTCAATGGACTCATGTGGGGCTTCAGAACTCAAAGCATATAACAGCAAGTCACTGCTCTAGAGGATGACGACAATTTATTGTGAACCAAAAGAGAAATCATTAATATTGTCTCTAAGGGGCTACTGTGGGACTGCAGCAATGTGTGCTTTTTTCTGAATGTACGGCAAAGATGTTTGTGTCTAGCATCTCTTCATTTCCAACTGAAAAATGATCCCCTTTTCTTCCCCTTCTGCTTGCTCAATGTACTAGCAATGGGAGAAAAATACAAATGAACATCTGTTACAGATAACTTCCCAGTTTTAGGGCAAAAACTGCCAATAAGGTTTATTTTATTAAAAACTGTATATAGAAACCATATCTCTTAATTGCTAGACTTATGATGTTAATTTAAGACTGTTACGTTTCTAATTGATGCAGGAGTTATAATTAAGAGAAAAAGTGGAGAAATTCCATGCCCACTGGCGGTTGAAGCCTTTGCTGCTCACCTTAGCTATATCTGCAAATACGATGACAAATACAGCAAGTAAGTAACAATATGTGCATGCATGTGTGTATTCCTTTCACACCTTCTGTCTTGCTGCAATGTTTGAGTTCGCCATGCTGAGATGCAGTGGAGGGCCCAATCCTGATTTCACTGAATTTAAGCTGAAGATCAAAAATCCCCTTTAGTACAGTGGTGAGTATCCCTGCCTCTAATGCGGGAGACTGGGGGTTCAATTCCCACCAGGGAGGCAGTGGTGCTGTTTAAGAGTTGGGCTCGATGATCCTTGTGGGTCCCCTACAACTCATAATATTCTGTGATTCTGTGATCAGAAGCTGGCTCTGCACTGCTAGTGTTGTTTTTGGCTCTATCTTCACATCCACCAGTCAAAAAGAAGAAGTGGTGAGACACAGGTTCTTAGCATCTTAGGCTTTTGAGAAGTGTTGGGAGGATGAGCCAGCAGGCTGATGCTCTTGGTCGCATCAAACTGAAGGCCAAATAGAGAATTCAACAAGGGTCTACTGTAAGCCCCACAAGTCTCTCAGGCTAGCTCAGCTCTTGACCCTTAGCAGTAGATGGTGAAGGAAAAAGACATTCAGTTGTGCATGTAAACCTGATCTACATGATCTGAGAGGGCACAATGTCTAACTCTTGACTCCTGAATTCCTGTTGGGGTCCTCAGTGTTAGTTCTTAATGTAGCAGGGAGAAACAGAAATGAGTAAGACTAGCAGTGGGGAAGCTTGTCTGTGGGAATAGCAATAATTTGCAAAAGATTTCAAGAACTAAAAATTGAGGAGAAAGAAAAAGCAGCACAGATTTTTAAACCCAGTTCTGAGCAAGGCAGCAAGAATTCAGTAGAATATGTGAAAGAGGAGGAGGTGGTTGCTGGAGAACGATGTTAGGATCTGATCTGAGGAAATCAATATGGAAAAGAGATGAGGTAGTAGATTTAAATGGTTACTAAAAAAATGACAGGAGGAAAGTGGGAAATCTTATGACTGAAAAATGAATATTCTGACGGGCTTAGAATTAGTCAGAACCTAAATATAAGCATGTCAGTCCTTTCTAATTCTGCATTATGGAGCAGTGCTCCACATACCAGCACTGTATGCTCTGGCCCTACCCCACATCCTCCCACCTGCTGTTGACAGCAGCAGAAATCATTCTTTGCTCACAATAAACATGAGGAGAATCATCAGCAAATTGTAATGTACTGTGCCTGAGGCTTTTTTTTTTGTTACAAATTGAAGCGATTCAGACCCACAGCTCCCATCACGTGGATGTTTGTCATGGATAAGCTCAAAGAATCTTTATCAGTACTCTTATTTACGTGGAGTGGTACAGAGGTGAGTGTTGCTGAAGCAAACAACTTCTTGCGACTTCTTGAAGCTTAGAAAAGCTTCTGAGAGTAAGGAAGCCTGTTCTTTTAGACACTACTAGCAATTTCCGAAATTTTGCAAATTAGCTGTAATTGACTGTAGAATACATTGTATAAAATTTCTTTAAATGATACTTGAACTGGGTGTTAAGTCCCTGGTC
This sequence comes from Pitta sordida, assembly GCA_013390025.1. Lineage (NCBI taxonomy): Eukaryota > Metazoa > Chordata > Aves > Passeriformes > Pittidae > Pitta > Pitta sordida. The sequence continues at coordinate 40,191 of WEKX01015162.1, read as the reverse complement.
TGCTTCTCCTTTGGGACTGCCGGATCTTTGTCTGGAGTTATTGCTTGCATACCAGCTGCAATTGTTTGTCTGAACTGTGCTTTTCTCTCCTCTCTTGGCTTTTTAGGTATTTCATTTCTCACAAACCAAACAAGACCTGGCAACAAGTATTCTGGTTTGCCATCAGCATCGCTATAAACAATGCCTACATTCTCTACAAAATGTCAGAGGCCTACCATGTGACAAGGTACAGCCGTGCACAGTTTGGTGAAAGACTCGTAAAGGAGCTTCTGGGCCTGGAAGACACCTCACCCTCCCATTGATGCATTTTTCTTGGTGGCATAGGCAGGGGCTGGAGGGTAAGCAGAAGATACCACACCTGGAGTGGCAAAGCAAGGAACTTGTGACACCACCAGTGCTGTCATCCAAAAATGCCAAGTGATGCCACTGGAGAGGTAGAAACTTTGTTCCTAGTAGCAGCTGGATGCAAACATGTCGTGCAGAAAGTGCCACTGGAAAAGCTGAGACATAATTGCATATGTGAATGCCCTGTGGGAAACCAGACTTAAATTAGTCATCATCTCAATGTGATTTGTTGAACAGGGTCATCTTGTAAAGTTCCTCTTGGGTCAAGAGCTTGTCATAAGCTGGCGAAGCTCAGCAGTCCTAGACGAATATTGCAGAAAACTCTGTACTTTACTTGGAGTTACTAAATTCTGGGACAAAAAAAGTAAGTCTGCACCATGGGCTGTGGCTGAGAGTGCATCACTGCTGTCCTCCCAGTGTGATAAAGCAGTTCAGATGCATGAACACTGAAACTAGCATATTGACAAACAAAACTTTCATAGGCAGACAGCCAGGAACCGAGGACCAGTCACATTTTTTCTTTCTGTGTTGTTTTTTTTTCCTGTTTTTGTGAATGCAATGTAAGGCAATTTGTTCCCAGTTAGTACACAGAAAAATTTGGAGAAACCAAATACATTAGTGAGTTCAAAATGAAAATACATTACATTGATTTTCTTTTTTAACCAGGACAAAACATTTTATACACAATCAAATGGTGATTAATACTGTAATTATTAACAATGAGTAAACCATTAAGTAATACTGCCTCATATCTTAACTGCCACGGTCAGTGTACAGGTGAGAAATCAGAGTATAACAACTATATTTTTTCTTGATTTGAACTGTATCTTAAATGTTGCTTAAAAAGCTAATCTAATGGACTGTTATGGTTTTAGGAACAAAAATGTCTTGCTTTTTCTTTTCTAACTGTCAAGACTGTTTTGGTCCACTTTAGAACTTCATTTGACACACAGTTGTCAGAAAAAACATAAGTCACTAATAGCTGCGTGTTTCCCATTATCACTGTGGGGTGTTCTGTAGGAACTTTTTTTTTGTTGGAATTCAGGGCTTGTCACAGTAGTTGCAATTAAGCAGATTACATGTTTTACAAAAAGAAATAGCATTGTGTTTTACAAAAACAAGTCCAGTTGCAAACAGACTTTAAGCCTCGTTAAGACAGAGCAAGCCCAAAGTTCTTTTCTTAGTAACACTGTAGAGGACAAGCATCGTCATGAAACGGTGGCCAAGGCTGAAATGCCATGTTTTGGTACTGGTGAAATCTGAAGGCCACTGGAGCTTCAGAAAACAATACCAAGAGAGAGAAATATGATTGAAACAAAGGAGAACGAATACTGAGATTAAATACTACCCCACCCTCTACACTTTATTGATTTCAGTCCAAAACTCAAATCAGCAGAAAATTCTGTGTTCTAAAGGTTAGCAGTGATGAACACAGAATTGCATTAAATTGTGGGGCAGAATCCATATTGCGAGCTAAAATCAGCTAGTTTTAAGTTTCTGAGCCTGAAAAGTTTTACTGAAGAATGGCTTGAGTTGATTCAAGAGGAAGGGATTGATTGATTGATTGATTGTTGTAAATCTCACCGGGTTATATGTATCTATCTGGCAAGAGGCAATAGAGGGTAGCCAACATGAATTTAAAAACTCAGATTTCACCATTATGTGATGTGCAAATGCATAGCATGTAAATAGTAACAGAGAAAGAATCCAGCAGGAGTTGGTAAATTAGTGACTGGCCCATAGAACATCCTTGCAGTGACACCTTTGTTTCCACCAAAATATTGGGGTTTGGAGTAGATTTAGAGGCAGATCTCACCTGGTTTCAAGAAGAGTAAGGGAATGGCCAGCTCCACGGTGGTTCTACTTATGATACACCCTGGAGCCTGTCCTACACATCCTGCTCTGCCTACCAGCTGCACATTGTGCAAGGGTGGCATTTCTAAGCATCCTTTTTCACTTCTCAGTCCACAAGATCTCCACCCAGGAAACATGGGAGAAAGGACAAAAGTTTGTGCACTGAGGCCTCCTAACCTCACAAGGATGGAGGAGGTTTGTACCACTTTAGTGTTGGCAATGCTACGCTGCATAGGAACCCAAGGATGAGTTCAAAACTTCTTATCCCTGCAGAGAACTTACACTGCCCCACTTCAAACTGTGTGTAGTAGCTGGTTCTCGTCGGTCTTCTAAGTATTCAAATGGAGAGAGGAGCTGGCCTGAAGCATGAAAAACGAATGTTCAGCAATATAAGCCCACAGTTGCCTTTGTTCAGGAAATTTCACAAAGGTACCAAAAGGCAAACGGTGTTCTTATTGCTCCCTTCTACTTATAATGCCAGCCTATATTGGATCAGGAAGAGTAGCTACTGGTTCATTATATCCCAATAAATTAATATAGTAGTCAAAATTTAGGCAGTAGGGAAAGGTCCAGCTGGAACTTTGCTGATTGGATGGCTTGAATGAACAGTAGATTCTTCCTTGCACTCCTCTGCTGTGCTGGAGCATTTGTGGGGTATCCACGCCCCCGCCAGAAATGGAGTAGTTTGCAAGACCACCTCAGAGCCACTTGGCATTTCTGAGGAGTAGGCAGAGCCCTCTCCAGCTACACTGTGGGCCCCTGGGATAACTCTGGAGCCCTTTGGCCAATTGTTACATTACGGTGTATGTTTAAAGGCCTGGATCTAGGCCATCCCATACAGAAAATGCCTTTTCTTTTTCAGGTGACAGTAGGTCTGAGGCCTTGGAATATTTAATTTTTCACTAATGTATGCTGTTAATTATGTGGATTGCTTGAGCTCAAATCATGAGGTCCTAGCTTTTTGCCTCAGGGACTGGGTCCTGAGTAGTTTTCCCTAGAATTGGTGTTGATGGGGGATTACACAGTGGCTGACTATTACAGGGAAGATGCTTTAGTCTCCTTTGTTAAGGAGAAAAACGAAGACAAAAAATTATAGCTTTGCAATGAATTTCATTTTCTTAGCCTTAACCATCCCTCATCATTTTGAACTGGTGTCCTAAATATGCATAAACATTCCATAGTAAAGGAAAGATATTTATATATATTTATATGTACAAAATGCCTGAATTTTGGCGCTCTAGGCCAACAGGCAGAAGCCACCAAAGCATAGTCTAGATCTACAGATGACTCTTTCCCCTCATATTTTCCTTTTATTGACTGGAAGTAGATAGGATTGGGGAAAGTGAAGCTTTCTCTTTGTTGAAAAAGAATCTTGCACTTTCCCTGTTACTACCACCAAGACAAAGTTATTAAGGAAGAAACAGAATAATTTTTAGAAGGCTAAAATTTGTTAACTGCAGCTCAGCCTCTCTAGCATTTCCTTTACTGCAACCTGGCTTACTCAGATTTATTTCCCCACCTGCTCATGACATTAAAGCTCCTCCATAGTTAAAGGTGGGGGGGTTGGAGTTCATGGGAACTTAGGGGAACTTAGTCTCAAAATAGTGCAAGGATGCTAGTTAATAGTGTGTGTGTGTGTGTAATTGTGCAATGCCTTGTGAAATGATAGCTTGGGTTATTGGGGGGGCTATTTTGTAGCCTTAAGACAATCTGGGTAACAGATCATCAAACTCAGCAGCAGATAAAATGCAGGGAAAATGCCAGCCAGGTCTGAGAGGTATGTCTCTAAACTTTCTCTGGAAAAAAGAAAAAAGAAAAAAAAGAAAAAAAATGTTTGACACTGAAGTGGCTAAGGGAGCACAGCATGGCTCATTTCTCTCCTGCTGAATTGAATTTTCATTCCCATGTACTTCTGAAAGCTGCCAATTACTTATTTATGGTATGCAAACTTTGTTTCAAAGAACTGAGACCATCAGTAAGACATACTGACCACCTCTATGCACAATACCTTCAAGAAATACATCGTGCCACGATCCATTCTTGGAAAACATTTCTTTTCCTAGTGTTTAATATAACACTCTCTGGAGTTCTGGAGCCACTGTGAAGTGGTTTCCACTGTTGTCTCAGTCAAAAAATGCTTCAAGGGCTTGCAGAAACTCTTGACACTTTTTAATTCAGCCCACCTGTGCGCTTGACAATAGGGCACAACATAAAGAACTATCATCTCCATTTTCCATTTCTATTCTCTGTCACCAGCCCTTCCACATTTGCAAGTAGTCCGAGAATCCTAATGTGTGATCATCTCCATTTTCCATTTCTATTCTCTGTCACCAGCCCTTCCACATTTGCAAGTAGTCCGAGAATCCTAATGTGTGATCATCTCCATTTTCCATTTCTATTCTCTGTCACCAGCCCTTCCACATTTGCAAGTAGTCCTCCTAATTTGTAGAAGTACAACATTGTTTTCTTTAGGTACTTTCTAGAGAAAAATTAATTTAGCTGTTTCCAGACTGACATTAAGGACAGCAACTCAAAACCAGCATTCCAATTATTTACTTCCAGCTGTATTTCTGTGGCCTTTTTTTAATTTCCTTCGTCTGTACAGGTTATTTTACTTCTAACATTGGTTTAGTAGTCTGTGTTGAGCTGGTGAGTAGTGGAAGAAGCCTCCAATATTTCAGTCTTACATGCCTTAGTCCCCTAGTCCTACAGCTGATTTTAGTGGCAAGCAGGGGATTATGCTGCATGGATAATTCTGCGCATCTGTGGTACTGTCCAAGCAAGGATTGCAAAGTGCTGTATCAACCTCAGCACTCATGAGACCATTAGCTTCTCATGTAGGAGCTTTCCCTTTCTCATCAGACACCAAGGCACAGCACAGATAAGGAGGGGTGATGAAACTGTAAAGTGGAGTTTGCACTTCTGCTGATTAAGGCCATGTTCTGTGTTTTCAGTGACTTGGTTCTTGTTCAAATGCACTTCTCCAAACTAGGAATGAAAACTATTCCCCCCAAGAAAGTAAGGGCAGTGGGACTCACACAGCACAGGTTCCTTTATATAGGCCAGCAGGAGTCAGAACAAAGTTGCACTTAAGGTAAGAAAAAATTGTGATAGAACACGGGAGTCCAACCAGTCTGGAGTAATTTAGGGGAGATAAATGGAAAATCTGAAGCTCTACAGTAGTCTGGTAATTAATGTGAAATTCAGACAAATAATTACAGAGTTGAGAAAAGTCACTGAGGCTTAGATGGAATATGAAGTCTTCCATCCATCTCTGTTGTGGAGTTTACCGTGGCACTTTCTTCTTGCTAGGACTGATGTAAGATTGGTTGGTTGCAAAACAAGAGCTCATCTCAATCTGATTGAGAAAAACATTCAGGTGTTGAAGGACTGTTAGCAATGTTTCACAGACTCTTAAGCTCAAAACAGGTATGTATTTGGCCTGCTATTAACTAGGATATTTGCACAGGAAGATCACATCACCTGCTCAATGGCAAGTGTGTGACCCGTGCTACTTGAAATATATTCATTCTTGTAACTATTCTTCCCTAACGTACCTTTGATCCGGAAGCATTATGAACCAGAAGCACCTCTGTATCATCATCTCACTGTCAGGAAACAAGAACAGCTGTGCTTTGTACAAAAAGGGTCTCTTCCTCTTCTTTTGCGTTAACAGCACTCTCTCTTCAGAAAGTTGCCCTGGAGAAGTTTCCTGCCCTATGCTTTCCTTTGCTTCCCTCATTCCATGCGTTTAAAGCACATCTGAGTCATCCCACAGGTTCTTGGTCAGTCTGGAAGAGCTGACAACACACAGTTGGCCCTTGAGTTTACCTTTATAGCATTGTTTTGCTGCTATAACAATGCTTGTTATAGCATTGTTCTGCTATTTCGCAAATCTCAGATGAAACAGGGTATTGTTTCTGAAGCCTGTACTGATTGCAATCACTGTGAGCGTGTTGCCTGCTTTGCCCCTTTCGTGGTGCGTCATCAGGTTCCTGTGGGCCCAAAACAGGTATCAGCACCACCACACCCCCTGCTCCAACTGGAATGGCTGTAACATTCCTCAGCTCTGGGTCACTGTCAGAGAGGGGCCTTTAGCAGAGTCTGGGGAGGGGTTTTGTGGGGGGTTTTTTTAAACCCTTCCACTTGGATGGGTCTGGTGAACAGCTGTTAGGTATCATGAGAAGGCCTTAAGTGGTAAATCCCTTTTGTATCACTTTTGTGAAGTAATAATTGCTTGTATTAGATGTCAAGGTGGTCCACATGATGTGTAGTGCAAAATCTTACCTGTGAAGGCAACATTTTCTGTAACTGAACAATCCTTGATGACCTGGGGGACCTGGATGAAGAACCTAGTGGGAGAGCACCATTGTGCCATACTGTAGGGCCACGATGTGCAAGATTGGACTGGATAAACAAATGGGGGAGAGACAAGTGCAATTTGTGGTCCAAGCTCCTTGGACAAACAGACTTCACAGTCAAGCTAGTCTTGGAAGGTTTTCTAAGGAAGGGAAGATGCCAGGCCTCTGCAGTTTGCTACCAGCCCTGGCAACTCTGTTTCTAAAATAAAGAATCTGGGAAATGCTTTCACACTTCAAGTATTTACAGTGTGCTCTGGACTTCAGAGCATTTTGACCTATTTCCACTACTTCCCCCAAAACGCCTAGAAATTGAAAAGCAAAGCACAGTACACTAGGTTCAGCCATCCAGAACCTCAACCCACTGGTGTCAAAGTAACTTTATGGTCTTGTTCTCAATCTGTGTCATGATGTATGTAAAATGTGACTGCGGGACAATTTGCACATCTCTAGGAAATGGAGCTACTCTTTTGATGGAAAGGAGTTTGCAGGTCTCTCAGACTTACTTTTGCAACCTGGATTTTTCTTCTCATTATAAGCCAAATCCTTGTCTGGCATTTGGTACTGAAATAAAAAAGTAGCTTGATCCCGTGGTCTGGGTGTGAGATTAGAGATGACAAAACTCAGGTTTATGCCAGAGATTAATCTGATCCTGTAAAGGTGAGGGTAATCAGTACAGTCTGGCACAAGGAGGAGTTCAAGGGGAACAGTGGGTTTGAGGAGGCAAAGTTCAGAGGTTGGGCATGTGGAGGGAGAAGAGCCAGGTGATCCCTTCTGACTCTCATCATTCCAGCATGTGCACACCCCATCCCCTGTGCCCCACTGCTGCGTTTGAATTAAAAAGAAAAGGCTGATGTTAAACACAGCTAGTCTTGCACAGCTGCTTTAGCAACAAATCCTGCTCTAGCTACACCCCCGGCCGCACTCCATGCCTTTCCTTATGTACTATACATGTTCAGTCGTCATCAGCCTTGGAGTCACAGCATTGCTGCATGTCAGCACAGCATGGAAGCAACAGACTGTGGGAGCATCACAGTAGAAACAGGAACAATGGGGATTCTGGAAAAAGAATCTCTCCCTTGGTGTTTTGTCTTCATTTATTTTCAATATGTGCAAATTACATTCCATCAACTGCAGTGACTGTACAAAACGTGAAGATGGTCTTTAGCTGGCTGAGTGCTTTCAAGACCACTGGGCTGTGCTCACACCATCAGCAACTGCAGTTCTGTTGCAAAGTTCCATACTATTTATAAGTTCTGATAGTAAGATTGCTGTTGAAAGCATAAACTCCAGAGGTGAACTGTACACTGCAGATAGCTTTGTTTGTTTTTCCTTTTTATTTTCTTTTCTAAGACCTTCTCAGAGTAATTTTATAACAGCCAAGTCTTTCAGGAAATGCAGGTGTGTGGCCTCTTCACAGTAAGAGGTACACAACTGTGTTTCTGCATGGGACAGGGAACTACTTTTGTGACACCAATTTTGTTCTACACAAAGGCACGCTTGCAATAAATTTTTACAAGTTTTGTACACCATGAGCTAAATTCTGAGTTCCAAAAATGTCAAGTGCGGCAACAAAAACAAAGTGGATTTATAGTATCACTCTGATATCTTGTCATGTGATTTTATTTCTTCAACAAAGTTTGTTTACAATCAACAACTTTGAAATACAGTTAGATATATATTACTGATTGCATTTCTGTCTCATTCTTTTCTGAAACAGGTGGGGAAGTTTCCTGGTCATTCCCTGGGTGTGTAGGTGAAGGGATGTAGAGAATATACTGCAAGGCAAGTTACAGGTTCACACTCTAAGACCACTAGAGGCAAAAACCTAGCATCTTTATCCAGCCATTGAGTACAACGGCATTTTCTTTAGAAAGAACTGAATTTCAAAACCCTTTCAATGTAGTCTGCACACAGGCATAGGAAAGGGGACCACTGTCCCTACCATGCCCCTAACAGCCACAAGCAATGCTTCCCAGCCACCTCAGGGCAGGGCAGGGGGGACACAAGGACAGGGACAGCTGTCCCAGCTCTCAAATATCTCTGCTGAATGTTGTCCCTTTTTCTTACTGCTCTGGCTCTTCCTGGCAAGGTTTGTCTGTGTCACCAATGGTACCCATGGAAACCATGATCTGCAGGCCAAAGAAGTGGCATTCTCAGGCTGAAACAGATGTGTGTGATCTGTGGATGGCCACTGCTCCACAGGTCCAAGACAAGAAGTTACTAGGACCTGGTTTAAACCTTAATCCACTCAGGGAGCAGAAGCCTCCAAGGAAAACACGTGAGTGTCTCTGCCAACAACCACAATAAAGGTGTCCCCCACGCCTTGAGCCTGCGTCCCTCATTTCCCCGTGGCTGCAAAACCTCCCCTGTGGACAGGCTGGCCAGTACCCTCCAGGTGTGTAGCTCAGCACTCACCTCTTGCCGTGATCTACTGGGCAGCTGCCATGTCTGATTTGCTCAGGGTCTTTCTTCATATCATCTGGTGTTTTCTACATAAAGAAATTTAGTTTGCACCTAAGTAGCCCTAAGAAAAAGCCAGATTTTCAGGGAAAACCAAACATCAACAGAAGCAACCAGTAGAAAGGTCCTTGACCTTTTTGATATGCCTGTGGACCCTGTTCACAGGAGGGGACTATTTTTTTTTGAAGTTGCTTAGTATCAAAAAAGGGGAGAGCAAGAGGTTCTGGCTGTTGAACACTGCCAAAAACTCGGAAATCTTTTCAACATGTAAGTAGTTGCATTGACAACCCTTTATATGCTGGCCTGAAAGAGTCTGGACCCTTCACACAATCAGCTGTTCCAAGAAACAGGCTCCTTTTCTCCTTTGCTGTGTATTTTTTCATTGCAGCAGTCACTGCTGAGTAGCAGGGGAGGAGAACTCACAGGTTTTGGCTTTGAGATGTCACATCCAAGGTCAAGAAGAGATCAAATAACAGTGCTTGCCTGCAGCACCGAGCAAAGGCTAGCTCATCCCAAATGAGTGCAGAGGCTGGAAACAGGAATGTGCAGCAACAGGGTGATGGATTGGCATGAACATGCCCTAGCAGGTGGCTGCCTCCCTGAGATGTGAAGGAGGGACCTAAGGAGATGATTGCAGACCCTTGCAGTGAGACCAGCCACACACCAGTTGAGATGTTCAGCTGTGCCATAAACCAAATGAGAATTTCTCTGTGTTTGTCCTTGTCATGGTTGGAGAGTCACCCCCAGCAGCACAGCAGTTTGCTCCGTGGATGTGCCGTGACCAGAGCTAATGCTGTGTGTAATCAGGCCAGATGATCAAAGTTGAAATAAGCAGTGTGAATCATCTTTAACACAATAATTGAATAAAAGAAGGAATTTAATTTGTGAAATTATGAAATCCAGGATCTGATTGACACAGAGAGACACATACACATATAATCTCAGCAGTCATTGAAAACTGCCATCTGTACAGATCGGGCCAGGACCTGCAGTTGCTCAATCTCCCATGAAATTATTCTTAAGGGAATTTGCAATTAATAATTCTAACAACATGATCTTCTTAATTAAGCCAAACTTAACTGCAGAGAAAGACAAACCCAGCCTTCACTAAGTCAAAGCACCGACTCTCCTAAGGCACCCTCACTTGACACTTGAAAAATCACTTTCTGTGCAGTAATGAATGGCATCTCATCAGACCCCTGCAAAGCAAAGCGATCTCCACTCTCTTCACAGACTGTCTCCATGCGCCAGTTTCCTTAGATTACAGCACAACAACAGTTTTGTCTTCAGTAACGAGAGTTTAAGAAATCAAAATGCAAGAGGTGATGAGAACTGAAGAGTCAAACATCTTTCGCTCCTCTGATGTTCCCACTTCTGCTTGAGCAGAATCCTTCAGGAACATCTGCACCAGAGATACTGGCATGGGATTCCTGTATTGTGACAGAGCTTTTTTGCAGAACCTGTTTCCTGATTTTTTCCCTAGGTTTTACCTAGGAACAGGCAGTCCTTCCTTGATCCAAGAAGCAAAAGCAGCAGCAAAACAGGTTCTCAGACTCATGAGGAATTGGTGATCCACCAACTTGGACAAGAATCACCTCCCCTGAGCAGACGGACCGACCTTCTGCAGTGCAGCCCTTGCCCCTCACTGATCTGGAAACAGATGGTGCCAACAATGCACTGAAGGGCAACAAGCAATAATACGCCTCTTTTTTTGCTTTCATGACTCAGAGCTGGATCACAACCTTAAAAGTAGGGTTAGATAGTCCTTCTGCCAGATTCAGGATGCCCAAGAATGACAAGCCGGATTTAAGATTGGCAGCATTGTATCACACCCAGAAATGGAAAGTTAAGAGGCAAGGGGGGAGGGGAAAGTCATTTATTTGTTGTGAAAAGAAAAGTTCATTGCCTTCTAGTCCATCTGTACCCCAAAGCCTTTTAAACGTTGAAACTGTTGGAGATAAAGACAAACACAACAGGAGAAATACTTGCACTTCTAATGAAGAAAATCTGCTACTGCAGCCAGGAGTTTGGTATGTGGTACCCTGGATTACAGAAGCTCTCAAGTATCTGAAAGGTGCTTTAGTAGGACTCCAACCAGCTGCTAAACATCTGTACCCCTTACAGGGGCTTACCAGTGCAACAAACAAACTATAGCAGATGGTTTAAAGGCATGCAGCAGCATTCACTTGCCTGGGATGACTGCAGCAAATTTCAAGGCACTACAGTGATTTTAGAAACCACTTTTACATTGAATAAAATATTCCTGCCTTCCCCCTGGCCTGGGAGAAGTACACACACACCAAGCACAGACACTCAAGTGGACTCAGTGGGTGCTAGCAGTATCTTTCTATTGCTCATGTGATAAGCAAAAGAAACTCGGGAACTTTTTCCCTGCAGGCCACCACACATGATCTGTTTCTCAAGATTTGTCTAATAACTTTCAAATAATAAATTTGTCTAATAAATTTCAACTGAAACATCTAGAGAGTAGCAGTTCAGCAGGCCAGTGCTAAATCACATGTTACGAACAGTTTGCAAGGCATTAGGATAGAGGGATCACAGATTGCTTCCCAAACAGCAGCCTGCAGCAGCAATGACCAGGCACCCTCTGAGCAAGGGAGATCCAGTGCTGAACAAAACTGGGCTGCAAGGGAGCTGCCCTGCTACAGCCTAAACCCCAGTGCTACTGGAAATCCTGTCTTGTAGCAATGTAGGTGGGGACCTACACTCACGTGTGTGCATCAGGTTTAATCAGCAGACATGTCAGATGGGCCAGACCTTATTCTGCTCTCCCTACCTGTTGTCTCCTTGGTTTTATGGCCACTGAGCCCAACTGGCTCTGCTTTTGTGCTGCAAATAACCAAATTGCTTTTATGCTACCCAAAAGGGAGAAAGCTGGGACACGAAAGAGACGAAGAAAAAATTTCCTCCTAACTGTTTCTTTTCGAACAAGGAGGAGCTATTTATAACATGGGTAGGTTCATTGTTGTGCGACAGCACTGCCCTTTCCCAGCTGACAGAGCCTCTCTAGCAGTGACAGCCTCACAGCAGCCTGCAGGATTTTATTGCCTGAGGGAGCTTAACCCAGTTTCTCATGTGGATAATGAAAATCAGCAGTAGATAAGATGTAATGTGGCTGCTGCTCTTCAGGGCTCTATGCAAAGGGTGAAGCACCCAGGAACACATGAGCATCTCTATCTTCTTAGAACAGATTTACTTAAAAATGGGGGTTTGCAGAGCTCTCTTCTCTCATTGAAAACAAAACATAACGCCTTATCTCGAGTTGGGGGGTTTTACAATTAGGTTCAAAAGTTGCCCTTACCTCCTGTCAGCTCCTCAGGGCTGCGTGATAGAAGCAGCCAGCAAAGGGTAAACTGCTCCCTAGGCAGGCAACCTAAATCCTGCTCTGACCAATGATGCTGCGGGGCACTGAAGGGGTTTGTGTGCTGCTTCAGGATGCTTTCACCCCCAGGCGAGCCATCCTCTCAATTTGGAGCAATGCAACTGTTCCACAGTTCCCAGGGCTGAGGATACATCTCCTCCAGAGAGGCACAGCCTTCAGAGGCACTGGTAACAGGGACAGTGTCATACATGCCAGGCCCATATCCACATGGGTGCATGTGTACATGATATGGCTGAAGGGTCCAATTCTGCCCTTCATGGCTCCTCCTGTAGTGCCTGGGAAAGGGACCTGGGGGTGCTGGTGGCTGGCAAGTTGAATATGAGTCAGCAGTGCCCTGGCAGCCAGGAGAGCCAACTGTGTCCTGGGGGACATCAGGCAAAGCATCACCAGCCGGTTGAGGGAGGGGATTGTCCCGCTCTGCTCTGCACTGGTGTGGCCTCACCTTAAACATTGTGTGCAGTTTGGGACACTGCAACATTAAGCTATTAGAGAGTATCAAATGAAAGCAACAAAGATGATGAAGGCCCTTGAGGGGAAGCTGTGAGGAGCAGCTGAGGTCACTTGCTCTGTTCAGCCTGGAGAAGGAGAGACTGAGGGGAGACCTCATTGCAGTGACAACTTCCTTGTAAGGGGAAGAGGAGGGGCAGGCACTGATCTCTTGTCTGTGGTGACCAATGACAGGACCTGAGAGATGGCCTGAAGTTGTGTCAGGGAAGGTTTAGGTGCACGGCTAAGAGTCAGACTCAATGATCCTTGGTGGGTCCTTTCCAACTCAGCATATTTGTGATTCTGAGTGTCCCAGGGAAGTGGCAAGAACAGCAGATCTGCTGGTCTCTGAGCTGCTCAAAGCAGTGGGATGGAGATAGAGCAGGAGTACTTTGGGAAAGGGTGATGAAGTGTCACAATTGTGGCATGTTTTAGACCTTTGGCACCTTCACACAGGCCTTGAGTTTCACAGGAAGCTCCTTGGATGGACCTGAGCCTCCCAAGTCGAGCTATGACCTAAGAACTTTGCTCTAACTTTGCTGCAGTGGTTGGAAAAGGACACAGGATTTGTGTTTGGTATGGCTGCCAAAAGTTAATTAAAACAACAAAAACAAACCAAGGAGAGGGCTGTGCATATGACAGGGTTCATCAGTTGAATCAGGTAGAGCTTGTGCTTATTACATGCGTCAGACCCAACCCCCTGCAGTGAGCTTCCTCTACCTTTCCACCTCCTCAGGGCTAATTTAGGAGCTGTTCTTTGCAGCCCATAATAATAGTGAGAAAGAAAATCAAATTCTGTTCTGCCACAAGGAGGAAACTGGAACAGGGGAACCAGCAGGAAGCTTGTCTTGCTGCCATCTCTGGCTTTCCTAAGGGAAGTTGTGCTCCAGGCCAGCAAGTCAAAGGAAACAGAGCTGCCAACAGGATCCACAACTTTGATCCTCCCCACAAGGAAATGCAAGCTCATCTGTTGGGAAAGGGAAGGACATTTCCCACAGATGAAAAAGCAGTGAGGTGGCACGTATATGTAAACACAGAAATAGCCACACCATACAGACAAGCATTATTTCTGGGAATACCTTATTGCTCAGGCAGCCTCTTCTGTATGTACAACCCTTCCCCCCAAACATTCCTCCTGCAAGGGCCAGGTGGCCTCCCCTGCCCTAAAAGGCCCTGCCTGACAAACCAGAAAGCATCAGCATACCAACAGAGCTCTTCATACATTACCTCCCCAGCTCAGCACCGTGTGTAATACACATTTGAGGCTACTCTGTCTCCAGCCTGTGTGGGTGTAGGGAGCAAGACTGACAAGAACGTCACTTCCAACACAAATATTCAGAATGGAGCGAGCAGGCTAAAAGGCCATCTTCAACTCACATAGATTTGGGCACACGCTTTGTGTCCCCTCATGAAACAACCTTTTATTTGGTCAGATCTAAATGAGTGGTTTTCTTTTTTTAAATCTTTCTGGAAAGCCATTTTGATGGTCCTTGCTGAAAAGGTATTGCTCACTTCTGCCAGGCTCAGCTCTGCTCCACCCACGCAAAAGCCACTTCTAGAAATGGAGTCCAGATGGCACCATCTCGAACAAAGATCCCTTTTGTGCAGGGTGAGGATATTCAGGAGCTCATACAAGACATTCTCCAGGCACTGCTAACAAAGGCTGAAATACAGATGCAGCACGAAGACCTTTGTATCCAGGTGAATTGCAAATCCCATGGCATGCATTCAGAACTCTCTATAACTTGTTTTTTTCAGACGCTTTCAAAGACTGTCCTTAGGGACTTGTGCAATGAAGAGACACTAGAATGTCAAAGATGCCATCTTTTACCTAAGAGGCTATTGACAATGCCAACACTTACGGGTTTATATCTGTGGCTGTTTTGGATGGAAACAAAATTCTTAAAATGCCATATGGAATTTGATCCCTTATTCACAATAAGATGCAAAATTATTTTCCTAATCTTTTCTAGACTCATTTTTTTCCTGTATTTCCTCTTTCTATGTGAAACTCTGAAATCTAAAAACTCTGCACCCATTTTCATTGTAACATAAAAATCAACCAGAAACCTTTTCACATTTTATGCAAGACGTTAAAGGACACCACTTTTTAAGTAAGATGTAGTAAGAAATCCACTTTAGTACAGTGGTAAGTGTCCCCACCTGGCATGTGGGAGACCCGGGTTCGATTCCCGCCAGGGAGACAGTGTTAAGAGTTGGACTCGATGATCCTTGTGGGTCCCTTCCAACTCAGAATATCTGTGAAATATCTGTGAAAGAAAGGCAATTTGAAATGAGAGTGTAGATGGAATTCAGCACCTAGCATATTAAATATCAGATGCTTGGTCATTACCTCTGGGTGAGCTCACCTGGCACTGCCACTTCACACATTGCCAGTGCTGCACTGTTGCTTGTGCAGCCTGCTGCCCTCCAAGGTGCTGAGTGCATTCGGGAGATTGTCCAGCCTCCAGCATGAGCTGCCCCAGACTCTTCAGCAGGAAATGGTTAGCCAGCATGGACCAAAGGATGAGACAACACCGTAACCAATTGCCTAAGGAAAGACCAAAGGAATTAAGGGATTAAGACCAAGTCGTATTTCCTACACCTGCCCTTCAAGCTCCTATGACTTAGAGAATTCCTGGTGTATGTTTACAGATTTACATGTTTTATGGTCACAGGTTTGCATGTTTTATAGTCCTGTTCTCAACTGAAAGTACTGTCACATCCATGGTGTAACTTTCAACAATATAAAGTACTTTTGTCTTCAGCCTGGTAACTGAAAACATATTTTTTCTCATCTGCTTTTTGCAAAGAACAGCCATGAGTTAATTCCCTAAACATATACACCTTACTGTTCGTGATCTAGCCTCATCTGTCATCATGTCTTTTCAGCTCAAATAAGATGTAGCAAGGCATTTCCTCCTACTTGCTGATAAAGGACTTCAAACCAACAGGGGAAAAGTGAGCCATGGCATCTACTCTTTGCCACTTGGCTTGTAGTTGAGTTTCATCTGCCTCCTTTATTTGATTTTCCCTGTCTCTCAAGCTTCACCAGCATACTGTGCAAATACTTTGATCTCTTCTGGCACTTAATCCTGCTCTGAAAACAGGAACCACAACAGAGGTTTCCAGGTGGACAATCAATTTTTGAGATGTTGCCTGAGCAAACTGACAGACCCTCAAGAGCATTTGTTCAGACCAGCAGCCTGCAAGCACCACTCACGGACATCTAGCTATGTTTTCTTCATTGATTTAATCCAGAAAAAAACCACTTATAGGTTCAGAATTGATTTACCTTATTATTGATTACCTTGCTTGGAAGCCAAGGAAGATGTACCCCACCTCAGGTTCATTGACTAGGAGCACTGCCTGGCTGTCTTTGTAAGAAAGCCCCAAGTACAACATGAATGGAAAGCACCAGTGGAAATCTTACACAAGTAATAACCATAAGGGCCTCATCCTACTTTTTTACAGGTTCACAGAATATCCTGAGTTGGAAGGGACCCACAAGGATCATCGAGTCCAACTCTTAAACAGCACCACTGCCTCCTGGGCTCCCGACTGAGAGGCGGGGACACTCATCCCTGTATTAAGGTGGATTTTCAGCTGGAGGTGAGATAAGGACCTTCATTCCTCACCATCCTTCCATCTGCCTCAAGGACGGAGCTAAGGGAACGGGTGTAGCAATGTATGGTCCGAAAAGCCCACTTCTCACTTAGTTTAAGAGGCTAAGTCTGTAAGAGGAAAAGTAAAGAAATGACAATCATGTTTCAGAAACTCCGATTCTATTAAGAACATTTCAAGGAATTAAAAATAATTAGGAAACAAAATGGCTGGGAGTTGAAGCTAGACATTAAGCCTGGAACCAATTATTCATTAAAGAAAAGTTATATTGGAAGAGCTGACAAAAGAATTACATCAGCTGAAGAGTAAGATTTCCTGATTCTCAAATTCACCTCTTTATCAAGATGTTTAACTGCCTAAATTTTGTTTTTGAAAACTAAATGCCCTAAAATCTTCTGAATATTGTATTCAGTCTTACATCTGAGCTCTTGCCAGAGGTCACATCCAAACAGAAACTGATGACTTGGCACAGATATCATTGTTGAAGGTGTTACAGTTTGTGCTGTAGAGCACAAATGAGATAGATCTCATTTTACCTTAAACTATGAATTTACTGACTTTGAAATACTGGTTTCTAAGCCGCAGCTCTACAGCTGTTTCTCCACACCCTCTCAACTTTGCACCTCTTTCTCTTCCACTTCGCTGTTTTCCCCCCATCATTTCTAGCTAGACATCAAGATATCAGTGTCATTTTCTTTTGCATCTCCTACCATGAGAAAAGCCTTGACTCTCATCACCAGTGACCTAAAGATGCCACCCTCTCTAAAATAACTCATTCAACAAGAAAAGTAAAAGCAACGTCTTCATATAATCCTGAAACCAGCTTGATTTAAGGAAAATCAGTCTGGGACTCAAGGTTGGCATGTATGCTACAGCAAAGTTTGGTTTAGATGTTAGGAACAAGGAAAAAATACCTTTGACCAGCAAAGTGTCCCCTTGCCCTCCAGAGTGCCAAAAGGCCTCGCCCCAGTTTTAAATCACCTCATGAACAGGTCATCCTTCAGCATTATGTCAGAGTTTTACTTTGCTTTAAGCCCTTGACCGATCTACTCTGATGCTTTGCATTCTTTTGCCTTATGTTTTGATAAAACCCCATTCTGTTTACATTTTGTGCTGAGAAATGAGGATTTTTGCTTTTAATACGAAGTTTTAGATTTTCAGGCTTGGCAAGTACCTTTAACACTTACTAATTCTTTTCTTTTACTAAAATCCCTGAGTTTCTAAGTCTATTTCAATTTAAGGACACTCTTATTAGCATTTCCTAATTATGTTTGTGTTCAGGTGTTGCTCTTCATGATTAAGTGCGGGCCAGAAGCGCCATGCCATCCCTGGGGACAGAGAATGTGAGGAGTCATGGAAAAGAAGAGAAGGACATTTTGCATAAAAGGCTTTGCAGACATACTGCTTAGAAAACTACATGTGTAAAGCCTTGTTTCCGGTGGTCCTGCTTGTACAGGCCTTGTAGGACTGAAAAGAAGGGAAAAGAGACAGATATGAACTTAAAAAGGGCTGCTGAGTATGTGAGAAGAGATTGAATTTCTCAATCATCAAATCACTCCTCCTCTGGTAAATCATGCAAATTCTTTTGCATCACACCCCCCTTACTCATTTGAGATCTCTCCAGAACTTCCTTTCATTTTCACTTGTCCCTCTTGATACCTTTTCCACTGTTCATATCCCTCTCTTGTGCACATGCATAAAAGACCGTAACCCAAAGTGAACTAGAATTCCTGAAACTGTGATCTCCACTGTAACTACAAAAGAAAATAATTTTAACCCAACTAGATCTGGTAGCCAAGATGTAACCTCATGCCAGAACTCCCCAAAACACCAAGATGTGGTACCTTAATGCAGAACCTTAGCCTATGTCTCAAGTGCTTTGCAAACCTGTGTAGTTATTTGGACCTGATCAATACAGGTGTAACATTTAGTGCTCACTGCAACACACATGATTTTGGAAAGACCAAAAATCTTTTCTTGCAGAGNGATCTTGATTCCAGGATGGGAAGTCAGCAGCACCTGGGATGGACTGCTCCACCTGGGTTCCAAGGTCTTGTCTGAAAGAGATCTGCTTCTGCAAAGATATACAAATGGCTAATGCTTCATTTCCCACCCCTGCCAATGTTCCTGCCTGTATTGTACAAGGTCTCCCATACAGAATTCCAAAATAATTGAATCCTTCCTTAGTTTCTGGTTTGGCTCGAATTCTCCAAAGAGCCAAAGGAGGTGCCTAAGGGCAGTGCAGCCCAGCATCTTGGTCTAAGTTTACTATCTGTTGTTTTGGAGGTGGTTCATTCTGTCTTGCCACTGGCTTGTGNACCTCCTTGTTGAACCTTCACAACAAAGGGAGGTCCTCTGTCTGAGGACATGACAGCAGGCACCCCAGACCTCAGAATTATCTGGTGTAACAAAACCTTTGTTGCCTTCTTTACCTCAGTCTGGATCGACAGGTACTGATAACTGGCTTTTCTTGATTGTTCTGCCATAACCACTGCCCATAGTAAGATGCATGGAACTGTAAGCTTACCCTTGACCCATTTGCCTGTTTCCACTCTCTTTCCTAGAACTTCTATCAATTTCCAATCCTTTTCTGAATGATTTGGTGCCTCATTCTGATCAATTTATAGTTTACTGTCTGGGATCAAGGACTGAATCTCCATGATGCTTTCACCTCCTTCTGCTGCACCCTTTGCCTCCTTGTCTGCTTTTGAGTTCCCAATTTCTTGCTCCGTTTCCTCTCTGATGCACCTTGCAACACACAATTGTTACTTTTGCTGGTAATTGGACAGCATCTAACAATTTGAGGATCTCCTCAACTTCTTTTATATTCTTCCCTTGGGAGAAGTCCCCTCTCCTTCCAGATCACTCCATGGGCATGCAGAACTCCAAATGTGTACTTGGGATCAGTCCAGAAGTTTATCTTCTTCCCAGCAGCCAGCTCCAATGCTCAGGTCACAGGTATGATCTCTGCCTTTTGAGATGACGTGTTCAGGGGCAAGGCTCTGGCCTCTATTACCTTGTCAACGGTGGTTACTGCAAAACCAGCCATACGCTGTCCTTGTTTAACAAAGCTGCTTCCATCCATGCACCAAGTGTCACCTGCATCCTCCAATGGTGTTTCCTTCAAATCCGGGTGGCTGAAACAGATTCTATTGTCTCCACACAATTATTGGTCACCGGCTCTCCCGCAGCTCCACTGAGAAAAGAAGCTGGATTCACAAGATTAGTAACCACAATTTCCATATCATGCCATTCATTCAGGATGGCCTGGTATCTCAAAAATCTCTGTGGAGACCTCCAGTGTACCCCCAGTGTTTGGGTTCCAGCTCTTTTGACACAGTGTGAGAAACCAGAACTGTGATTTTCTAGTCTAAAGTGAACTTCCGTGTCCCCTGAATGTTGAGCACAACAGCTGCTACAGCTTTTAAACAGCTTGGCCACCCTCTTGCCACTTCATCAAGCTGTTTAGAAAAGTAGATTACTACCCACTTATCAGGTCCTAAGTTCTGAGCAGGAACCCCTAAAGCTCTCCCCTGTTTCTCATAGGAGAATAGCTAAAAGGCCTTGGTGACATTTGGCAACTCCAAGGCTGGTGCCTTCACTAACTCCTGTTTCAGCTAGTAGAAAGCTCTGTCTGTTCCCCCATCCCAGATTAAGTATTTTGTACTTGCCTTCAAACATCCATAAAGGGGTTTTAATAAGAGTCCATTGTTCGTAGTCCAAAATCTGCAAGTGTCGGTCATGCTGAAGAATGTTCAAAGTTCTTTGACTGTCTGAGGTCTCAGGGTCTGACAGCTGGCCTCCTTCCTTGCTGTTCCTAGGGTTCATTGCCCTGCTGTGATCTGAGGTAGATCACCTGCTGCTGGGCAATTTGAGCCTTCTGTGGAGAAACTCGATAACCATTTAGTGCTAGAAAGCTTAAAAGACTAACAGTCCATGTTATACGCTGCTCTTTGGTTTCTGTGGCCAGCAGAATGTCATCTACGTACTGAAGCACTACTCCTGTCTCCGTGGGACATTCCCACATCTCCAAGTCCTTTGCTAGTTGCTGTGTTCGCTTTCCACTTTCTGGATTCTCCCACTCATTGGTTGACTTTCAGCACTTAAGGGCAGACAGAAGAATGTATCCTTGAGATCCGAGTCAGTAAACCAAGCCAATTCAGGGGTCAATTTTGTTAGTAGGGTGTAAAGATTTGCTACGATAGGATAGAAATCCTCAGTGATCTGATTTATCTCCCTCAGATCCTGCAATATTCTGGGACTTCCATTCAGTTTCTTAATCAGAAGGATTGGAGTGTTATAAGGAGACTCACAGTCTACCAACAATCCATGTTGGGTAAACTGTTCCATGATGGACCGGATCTCTTCTCTGTCTGCTAACCTTAGGGGATATTGCTTAATTTTTAACACCTTGGCCTCTAGTTTCACTGCTACTACAATAGGGATAGCATTCACTGCTCCATACCACACAAACTGCAAGTAAGATGGAGCATTTTCTTTCTCCAGACTGTCTAAACCAAAGGGTTAAGTCCCTTTCTATTAGGAAACTCCCTATCAAACATTACCTTGATGTTGAAACCAAGAACTTGATGCAACTTCAAACCTTTTTGTTTCTCCTGACCCCTGTTTCTCCCCTCTCGATACTACAGGTATTGCTGGCTTCAGACTCAGACAGCAGCAATGAGGCTGTTTTGGTGTAAGTAATAATTATTATTATTAAAGGCATGTCAACTGGAAAGCAAAACTGAACATCCCTCACCTCAGGCTCTGTCATGAAAATGTAAGGCTTGATTTTATGGTCTAGATAAGCCAAGTTCAAAGGGCTTTCTGTTACTGAAAGTATCACCACTTTCAATGTTGGGTTTTTTGCTGAGGGTTTTTTTTGCCAGATTTCCTCACAACCCACTCTGGCTCAATAAAAGGCATTCCCAATGCTCCTTTACATGCTGCTAGCTCAGAGATGAGCACACAAGTGACAAAACTGTACCCAAAAATTTCAGTGACCAGCAGGGAAGAGCAGTACCTGGACAGATACTATATCCCACTGCTCCACAGGATGGGCAAGTGGCCTTTATTTTCCACTGGTGCTATGGGAAAAGGAAGTTCAACATCTTTGCCCCTTGCCTGCTTCTGGTTGTGAAACCCTGCCAACTTTGTGCCAACTCCAGCTCTCCAGACCCTTCAAAACGTCACCTCAACTTTCCAAGGCAAACAGGGGAAAAAAGTCCATCTTGTTCTGCTGCTTTACTCACTTAACTGCCTCCTGGATTGGGCACCAACACTAGCCCAAAGGGAGGAGGCAGGAGCAGCAGTCCTTTCCCTTTCAACAGGGACAACCCTTCTGGCTCAGCTGAGCACAGAGCTGCCACCTAGCAATCTACCTCACATTCACTTCAAAAACAAGCTGCTGGAGAAGAAGAGAGGTGGCACCAAAGTTGAGAGTGGTGCTCACCACACCACCAGAGCACAACAGTAGTTATTTTCTACTAGATTAAGGTGATGCTTAATTAATACAGGTTTGGCAGAATGCGTAGCTATTTGCTACTTCCAGATCCTTTTTTAATTAAAAAAAACCCTCAGAAAATCCTTGGATTAAAAATATCTGCTGCATAGAAATTGGAACTTGAAATCAAACAGGTGCCTCTTCCTTGCTGCTGTGCTGCAAGAAATCAAATCAAAAGGGTATTTTGCACCCATTCAGACAACCTCTTGGAGGGCTGTAAAGAGAGAACATCTGTGGACTGACTTTATTCCCAGTTTTTAAGCTTGATTACTAGATCTTAAAATAGCTACTGGATGCTAAGCTGTAAGTAAAATCTGCAGTCCAACAAAAGATGCAATCCTGACATTTATGCTCATTCTGTAATCACGGCTTATTATCCCAGACTTATTATGGAGAAGGACAAGCCTCTTGCTAGAGTATTCTGTAACCAAGTCACTGCCATGAAATTATTCATTGTGTTTCAGGCACACATGATACTCAGGGTCATGTAAATTTTATAGAGCATCTACATCTAAAATAAATCTAAGTAAGCCAAAGTAGATCTTGGCATTTGCACAAAAAAATTAAAATAACTAAGGCTATGGCAGTAACACCCCAGAAAGGAACTGGACAATGCTTGACAGATTCCACTTTAAACAAGGCAACAGTCCTTACCTCAAGCGGATTAGAGCCTTTTAATCTCTTCCAATATTCACCTTCCTTTCAAAACACACACAGGCATCTTCTTGAAAATTCAAGAGATTTAAAGTATGCTTTGTTTATCCACAAAGAGTAAAGATTAAACATTCCCTTAAAAAAGTGGTATAAACCCATCTGCCTTTATGCACAGTGACAAGCAAGGAGAGTAAACCAGTGCAGAAAAAACCAGCTAAAAAGCATGCCCTGAAGATCCAGAAAATGAATGGGAAGATTATTTTCAGGCAACTATAGTTGGGTGGCAAGGAAACAATGGAGTTCTGATCAGCAGTAATGCAAAATTTGCTGGATTGTTCATTCAGTCCTACTATTACACTAAATTTAACTGAGAACAGCAGGCACAGGAAGCATGTAAGACTCTAGGCCGAGACATTGAGAGACTTCTACATTTGACATTGGATTAGATTAAAAGCTTCTAATTGCCAGAAGCCTGTTGTAATTATCTTTTAGTATCACCTGCCAGCTCCCAGGTGTCAAAGGGCATTTAAGATGGAGAATCCTCATTTGAATGCTTAGATATAATCTGCACATGCAATGAGGTTTCTTTTGTTTACTGCAGCTTGACTAGACATCTAACACTTACCGTTGGCAAAACTAAAACGATTTATTTCCTTGATTTAATTTAGATTTTGAAATTCACAGATTTCTCTTATACACAGAGTTTTGTACCCAAGACCTCTCCTTTCTCACAGTTTGATAGGTAAAAGTCTTCCTGTACAGTTGAAGGAGTGGAAATTTTAAATCCTTACTACAGATGCTTCTGCAGGTTATGCTGCCTGATGATGTCCTTGGGGCCAACTGTAAAGCTAACTTTGTTAGACCAGGAGCAAAGATCCTGGTCCTGTATGCCACAGGAAAGCGGGAAAGGACAACGTGCCTCAAAAACAAACCTGAGGCACCTCTGAAGCTGGACAGAAGATCGCAGATTAGGTATTTTGAGCATTGTACTATCCCCAGCTCATTGAGCTTGCAGCCTACCTTGACAAGGTGATGCTGAGACCAAGCAGCATGCCCTGGCTGCAGTCCCACTTACTCTTACGGCAGCTGGAGAATCTCAAACTTCCACAGCTGCCCATCATCTCCCGTGGAGGATTTGCTCCCTCCTCAGCTGCACTGGTGCAGGTTCATTTGTAAGCTCTTTAAACTGGACCTGTGGAGTGTTCGGCCCTCAAAATACCTTTATTTAAAAGAAAAAAAAAGTGTGGGGTTGGTTTTTTTTTGAAGTATCTCAACAGACTGAGCTTGGCTGCAATTCTCCCACAGGCTGCAGCAGGCCCTGGCACAGTGTTTTCTGGCAGCAGAGAGAGGGACAGTGGAAGTCTCCAGATCAGGTCTAAATGGGCAGAAGAGGGAGTGCCTTGACAGTGCATTTTCAGGGGATTATACAGCCAGCATTAACCAACTGCTCATTCTAACACAGCTTCTAAAATAACAGAATTACCTCAAAGTTGTAATATTAAATACAAACAAAATTTCTTTTCATAAATACAAATACACACCCATGTATATACACTCTTAGAACAGGGACTTCATGAAGCAACCAAGTGAACTGAAGCATTTGAGAAGTCCGTATTTGAATCTACAAGCCCCAGGCAGACTTTTACTGCTTTTACTCAGTCATATTAACCAGCACACATTTATCTATAAAGCGTTCTTCTTTATTTAAGTTAAACAAATTTTCAAGGATGGTTTCCATCTATAAAATGAACAAGTACAAGCTCTGTACAGCAGACTTTTCAAACCAACTGAAAAAAACAGTTTCCAAACTATGTTTTGAAAATCTGCAAAATAAACAGTATCACCATTCTTGTTCTGAAGACCGTAAGAAAAGTTCTCAGGAGACTCCATTGCAATTTGCTTCAAGGGCTCTTAATTTATCTTTCAATTTCAATTTCTTCAACATTAAAAACCCCTAGGATCACAGTAAGTAACTTTGGCACACTGTCATGTAAACATAACAAAAAGATACCACTTTCTGTCCATTCTCTCAAAGAAAAGCGACATACAGCTCCTATATTAAAGCCCCTTTGCACATGGGGAATTACTGAAAAAACATTCCTACTTTATGACTGCTGCTGTCATTAAAGACTTGAGAGATGGAATACGGATTTCTGATTCAGAGAAAAGAGGCAGGTCAATATTCAGAGTAGCAACTGTTGATTTCAGCTAATGCTACTCTTACTTAGATCAAACTGCAAATGGAAATACCTCCATGATTGAAGCTGCATGGCTGGGTTGGGTTTTTTGCCTTTTAAATTCTGTTTTTCAAAACCTGAAACAATTGACTTGCTGCTGAGACCATATTTCAGCATTTGTATTTCCAAAACCCGAAGGAATCTATTGCTATGTTTATGAAACACGTTCCTCAAGTTCTCAGCAAGGTTAACAGGCCATAGGGAGAGACTAAAAGCTGAAAACAGTTTAATCACTGTCTGGCCTCTAAAAGAGGCAAATTTTGGAGAAAGTGAATTGTGAACACATGTAATATGAAAATTGTGGTATTAATTATTCATAAAAAGTCAGATGATGGATGGGTAAAGCCGAATTCAGTGCCCCCATCCAAAAGGTCTGCAGGTACTCGCACACATAAGGTACCTGTGGGCTCACGGCTGGCACAGCTAAAGCCACGTTCTCTACACCTAATGCACAGGTACAGCCAAAGGAGAATGGAAAACTGGGAAGGACTCTCCTTCCAGGACAAAGAAAGAGGGGGACTGTATCAGCATTGTGCATTACAGCAGATGGTTTTCTTCATCTCCTTACAATCAACCCTTACATTTTGCCAAGATCCATCATCTTCCCAAAAGCACTTCCTGGCACTCTACATCTGCACTAATTTTTGTCAATTCTGTGTCACTCATTAGTACTTATTGGCTTTTCCTTCTCATTTTAAAAGCTCATTGAAGCATTTGCTTTTAATAAAAAAGTATATAGTTTATGCAAACATAAGAAAGGACAGGTCAAAGTTGGGGTTAACTTTGACAGTATTACGTATTTTATAAAAATGACATCAGCTGGACTGAAGCTGCAAAATGTACAAGTTCTATGGTTCAAAACACATAGGCTATGCAGGTACCCAGGCTGATTCCCAGAGCCAAGCCTGAATCCACTCAAAAGCTCCAGTTAAAGAAACAAAACAGAAGAAAATTCCCCAGTAGTAGGCCTATAAATTAAGCAAGTGCAATTCAGAGATATTACATAGCTGCTCATCCTTGCAAATTAAAATTCAGATCTTGTGCTGTCATCAGTGATGTTACTATTCTAACTTATTTCTACAACTCAAAAGGGGAGTTTGAGACACATTTTTCTCATTAGGGCCCAGAATAAAACTGTGCTGACCCAACATAGCTGCACAAAAGATCTGTGCGGTTTATATAATTTCATAACAGAGGAAGAAGTATTTTAAAGACAAAGTACTACAGAAATGATCAACACAAATATCAAGTACAAGTTTAACATTATCCAAAGCACATGTAATGAATTTCCAAGCTGGAACAAAAAATCCGAGCAATCATCTGGGCAGAGGCATTGACTCATTCTGCTTTTCCTTTTTCCTCCTGAGTTTCATGATCTCTCCAGCAAGGGTGAAGTGTTAAGAAATAGATCCACTTTGCAAAGCAAAAGCATCCAGTGTTAGCATGGACATCATACCCAGCAGCACAAAATCTGCACCCTCACAAAGTTTCCCTCTCCTAGCACTCCAATTTCTGGCTATACATATGTCAATCACTTTGTCGATAATTGTTGGATGATGAAAACTGATATAAATCATTGGGAGCTGACAATATAGTATATATTTTCATATATTTATATTTAGAGTCCATCATAGAAAAGTTCATATTCAAATTACCAAATACACACAGGAGAAAAAAACCCCAACTTCAAAATGACACTTCTGTTTCTGGAAATGACAAACCATGACTTCTATGCAAATGGAGTTTTCAAATTACCTTCTCCTAGTAATTTTTCCCACCCTCCCTCCCACACCCTGTCCCCACAGGTGTTTCTTCAGATCCTTTTGTTTATCATACGTCAGTTGTTCCTAGAGTTAATTATCTGCTGTGCAAGTAGTAACTGAAAACAGAGAGGAACCTTGACGTTTGCAGCACAATTCCTTCTTGGTGTGAAGTCCTGCTCGGTGACATCGTTGCAGTGCTCAGAGCCCCCTGGATCCCTGGGGTCTGCATCAGCACTCTACTTTCAGATAAAGGTGGAATACTGAGGTATATAAGTTCCATAGAAAGTTTTAAGAAATACATCAGTAATTCAATCAAAACTTTGCCCAACGTTTTTCCGTTGAAACAGCATTTTGCTAGTAGGTCCTTCTACTGCTGCAGATTAAGTGTGAATTTCCACTGTTGTGACAAAGAAGGATTGCAGATCTCAACGGTGAGACCGCCATTTTTGGCATTTCGGCTGTCTAGACAGAGGTTGCTGCCAACGTGCCTCAGTTTAGAATTGCTTTCAATTTGTTCCCATTTCTGGAAGAGAAAACACAGTTATTGACCTGGAAAAACAGGAAAAGGAAGAATTCTACATCCTATCTTTTGAAGTCTTCATAAGCTTCCCTGGCCTGTGCCTGGGAAAGCTGTGAAAACTGCAATGTAAAACTCAAATGCACGATGACAAAACCCCTGTATTTCCAATATACTGTGCCCTGTAAATACTATCAACAAAATCTTTCTTCCTTAGTTTCCTTTTCTGAAAAGTAGCAAGAGTATTCTTCCTTCATAAAGAAACAGTACTTCAGTCATCTGTCCGCACAAACAGAGGTGTGGAAGCAAGGAAGCTGGCAGATGATCAGAACTGATGACTTAGCAGAAGGAGATGAATTGTTGTATCACGAGATAAAAACAGTATGACTCTGCAAATGTGAGATTCCTCATGCATGGGAAATAGATGAAGTTACAATGCTTCAATAATAAAAATTAATTTAAAGAGCCGAGTGGTGTTACAACTGGTCATAACTGGAAAGAAGGACAACCAAACCACACTCTTCTGAGCCATAGACCACGTAATCTTCAAACTTCACCGAGTAAGACCTTTCAAAAATACATTTTGGAATATATAATCTATTTCAGAAAACAGACATGTCCGTTGAAGATTGTTACACACCAGGGCTGTTGGGTGAAACCTTTACATAAGGCCCTTGTTGGGAGAGAACTTCTACATGTTCATAAAAGATTGTCACTGACTACGAAAAGCTCAGCACACAATCTTACTTCAGCTGCTCTGCCTAGACACCATGGAGTGATAAGCAGCACTTAAAGAAGAGACAATCACCAGTGCATGTCCTTGCATTCTCATTCACAACCTTTGTTTTCCCCACTGTTTGCAGAGTCCAGTCACGACATACTAACCTGTCTGCTGTCATTCTCCCTACAGCCCTGAAGTTTTATTAGTGAACCAGGTGCTCTGTCCACAACAGTAAGGCACAAATCCATGTGTTTCACTGACTTGTCCTTTGTTAAGGCCCATTCCTACAAAAAGGAAGGAAAAAAAGTGCACAAACTCGTGTATATTAGCATGTTCACATGTTATCTCTGCACAGGCAGCACAGCTTAAAATCCGGTAAATAGCTACGTATGAGCATTAGAACAATTCATTGCTTCCCATAGAGCAGGAGAGGTAAAATGTCCTTTTCAAACACAGTAATTCCCATTGCTTCAGTGTCCCCACATCAGCTCAGGGCTGAGCTGGCAGTTTGCTCCTTCTCCTGGCTTCACACAGCCGCAGCAGGCAGTCACACCGGGCCTCAAATGTAAATAATTTGCCCAGATATTCATTTAGCTATAAGTTTATTTATGTGTATATATAAGCGTGTGTGTATTACACCTTCCCCATATGCTCCATGTAGGAAGGCTTTACACGTATGTTAAAAATATATATATATACACACACATAAACGCCCTTAGTCTGCATCATCACACACTGAACAAAGCATATGGACCAGAGGGAGGAAACAGCAGTTCTTAGTTCAGTAAAGACCACAACAGAAGGAATACACAAAGGTAAAGGGAGAAAGGAAGGTCTTATGCACGGAGTGATGCACAAAACAATTCCCGTTAAATGCTTTTAAATAGGCAACTCTTGAACAGAGCACAAAGAAAATCTGTTCTGTAGGTACTGTTGCCCAGCTTGTTGACAAGATAAGATGAAGCAAATTCCACTATACCAGAGGAGAAGAAAAATCGCAAGCAGTGTACATGCTCAGGGCACAAGCATAGGATAGCACTGTGCAACACTTAGAAAATCAGGACATGAGAGAAAACCTGTGTCGAACCAAAAATAAAAGTTAATAGAACACAACTAACCTGAAACCTCCCCTTGCACTTAGTTGGATTTGGCTTTACCTTTATCTCGTCATCACAACCCTACACATTGTCAAATACACCCCAATTTATTCAGCCCTTTAAATGTGCACACCTACCACTGAGTTCTACCAACCTGGGGGAGAGGAGGGGCAGGTGGGCAGAAATCCCATTTCGGCATTTTAGGTTGAAAATAAGGCAGAGTACACTCTTCAAGTTAGAGGAGAAGGTCACCACAGCCTATAATATCTAAGTGTTCTTAACCCCAACTCCCTTAAAAACCTCTTGATAAGAATAAGGTACAAAACACAAAGTATAGATTTAAAGATTGTGCTTTGTTCTCTTATCCCTCTCCTCCCACGCTGTTGTTTCCTTACAATAAAGTAAGAATTCTGCTTAGACATAAAACCTGGTTTTAACCCATTCTGCCTCTTCAGACGTCTGAATGTCATCCAAAAGGATCAGAGCAAGTGCATATTGGGTTGTCAAGCTTAGTGTCACAGAAGAAACTACACAGTTTAAGAGGGATGTTGAGATGCTTGAATGTGTCCAGAGAAGGGTGACAAGGATGGTGAAGGGGCTGGAACACAAGCCCTATGAGGAGCGATTGAGAGAGCTGGGGTTGTTCAGTCTGGAGAAGAGGAGGCTGAGGGGAGACCTTATCACTCTCTACAACTACCTGAAAGGGAGGTGTAGCCAGCTGGGTGTCAGTCTCTTCACTCTGGCTACAAGTGATAGAACAAGAGGACACAGTCTTAAACTGCGTCAGGGGAGATTTAGATTTGACATCAGGAGGAACTCTTTCACGGAGAGGGTGATCTCTCAGTGGAATGGGCTGCCCAAGAAGGTGGTGGAGGTTGGATGCTGTTCTTAGCAGCATGACCTAGATAATGGGATAGTGTGTTATTGGTAGGATGGTGTGTTGGTAGCAGGATGGCAACA